>PVKB01003666.1:133379-185317 GCA_004027205.1 Ctenodactylus gundi | reverse complement strand
CCACCTGGCGTGGACGCCAGTCTGCTGTAATTTTGGGGATTATGAGGCTAGTGGGTAGTGGCTATTCTTTAGCAAGGGAAGGGATGGGCACTTGGGATGGGGCCACAAGGCAGGGGCTCCAGGGGAGACGGTCTGTCTAGAGGGCCTTAGGCACATGAATTGTGGACACTGTCAACTTGGAGTCAAAGTCCAGGAGCGGCCACCCTCGCAGCCCCAAATCCAGGTTTGCCGGGCCGCGGGGCCGTGCTTGCGTGACTGTGCTCCCCGCGGCGTGGCGGAGTAGGCCCTTCATGTAGGCCGTGCTTGCGTGACTGTGCTCCCCGCCGGCGTGGCGGAGTAGGCCCTTCTTGTAGGCCGTGCTTGCGTGACTGTGCCCCCCACCGGCGTGGCGGAGTAGGCCCTTCTTGTAGGCCGTGCTTGCGTGACTGTGCTCCCCGCCGGCGTGGCGGAGTAGGCCCTTCTTGCCACTGGACTGAGATTCAGATTGAAAACAAGGTGTCCATTTAAAAATGCTCAGAAGCCCCAGCAAGGGGGTCACGTGGATAGCACTGGTGATTTCCAGGTGCCACAGATCCAGAGCCGAGAAAGCCGGTGGCTTTCCCATTGACAGCCTGTCGTGACCTGAGGCCCTTCACCCTCCCCCAAGCGAGCACCGTGTGTCTCTGAGGAGGTCTCTGTGGCTCTCAGCTAGCGGGCTGTTCCTCACACGCAGAGACCTGTGGGCCTGCCGTGCGCTTCTGCGGCTGTGCCCCTCAAGTCCCCTGTCCCAGGCTCTCAGTGAGCAGGGTGGTGGGGGAGAGGGGAGCGGAGGCCAGGGCTAGTCTCCAGCGAGGTCTAGGCCAGCCTGGGCTCAGGACCATCGTGGACTACATTGAGACCTTGTCTCAGAGAGAGAGAGAGCGCGCACGGAGTGTGTTCCTCCGTTTGCACGAAAAGCAGAAGCAGTCGCTGGTGAGCAGCAAGCCGGGGTGGCTCCAGGTCTAACCCCCGTGGCCCGCGGCCTGTGCTTGCCCGGTCCCCGGCTCCTAAGGGCCCGGTGGGTTTCAGTGTGGAGGATGAGATGGTTTCCCCGTGGAGGAGGACGTTGGCATCGTTTCTCGTCAAATGTGCGGCAGCTTGGCGTCGGTGCCACAGCTGTGTCATCAGAATGATACTTGCCGGGCAGCCGTGCCACCAAGCAGAAGGCCCACGTCCTGGAGAGGAGTGGTGGCAGGGACAGCGCCCACCTCAGGCGGCACTGCACAGTGGTGGGGACCTGGCGTCTGGAAGGGCCCAGGGCCTGCCAGCATCCCCCCCCTTTTTGGTGATTGGCGGCACATCATACGCGCATCCGGGGGAGCTGGTGTGTGTGCCAGTCGCAGCCCCACCGTGTTCATTCTCCGTCCTGGGCGGCCTCCCCGCTCAGTCCACCTCCGTTTCCCGTCATCCCCCTTTGCCTTGCTTCTTAAGTTAGCCGTGGGACCTTTAACCTGCCATGCCATGTTCCGACACAGCCCTCATTGGGAAAGTCCCCCTTTGGCCTCCCCCGTGCCCGGCCTCCCCGGTGCCTGGCCTCCCTCCTGGGCTCTCGAGTCGGCTCTGGGTGAGCCCTGGAGGCAGCTGCCGTGAGCAGCGGGTGGCGGAGCCTGGCTTTGGAGAGTGCCACCCAGCCACGAGGCCCTGTGCTCTCCTCTGGGCCTCGGTGCCACATGGTCCTTCTTTTTCTCCCGTGCCCCCGTTCCCCATGAGCCAGCGTGGCGCCCCTGCCAGAGCTGGAACAACGGGGATTGCTATTTCCTTTATGGTGAGCAGCGGCAGTGCTCGGCCCGGAGACGGACTGCAGTCCTTCCCATTAGGTGGGCACAGAGGAAACTGTGCCTTCCAGACGGGAGAAGATGACGCCCTTTCTGTGTCGGAGAGGTCAGCCCTGCCCCTGCCTGGCACACGGGGGCCCAGTGAGGACAGTCCTGCAGGACAGGCTGCCGCCGGGAGCCCACGGAGACAGGGTCTCGGTGCCGCTGCCGTGCTGTGTACTGATAAGGAGGGGGCAGGCCACGCTTACGGCGGGTACTGCCTTCGCGTGGCTGGCTGAGCCACAAAGGGAAACAAAGATTAATCCCCGCAGGAAGCGCGCGTGGACGGGCGGAGGGCCATCCTGCGCGCTGGCAATCACATCCCCGTTACTGGTTTCTGCAGCACATAATTGCTTTCTTCCTCGTGTCTGGGCAGCGGGGCTGTGGCTGCGCCAGGCTGGTGAGTGATCCTGGGTGGCTCTGAGCCTTGGGGCCGGCCGTGCTCCGCACCACCGGCATCATCCCTGCTCCCTGGGCACGTGACAGCGGGGAGTAATTTTATCCGGCTATTTTTAGACTTGGCTGTAGATTTCGGGGGATGTGATGCTCCGGGTCCTGAGGACTGAGTGGCGGATGCTCAACTCTGTCATGTCCTTGGGGCGGAGGCTCCTGCAGGTTCGCTCCCTGCCTCGGGTTGGGCACAGCCCAGCTGCTTGGCCCGCTGTGGCGCTCGGATGCCGCTAGGGTGGCAGGGTCGTGGCACGCTCTAGTGTTTGCCCGTGGGATTTGATCTGACCCCTCAGTCTGCCTGTGGGGGTTTGATCTCCCCATGCAAACCTCATGAGCACCCTGCAAATTCCTTATATCCGAAATGATACTGTGGGCACCCCACTTCTGTAGAGGTCCTCAGAGCCACGGGTGTGGGCTCTGGCCCGGTAGGACGTCCTTCTGGAGGGAGGCCCAGAGCTTCTGGGCTTCCTGTCTCCTGCTGCAGGTGCCAGGCTGCTCCCATACCCCAGCGGGGGCTCACAAGGGCTAGTGTCACCTGTCTCAGGTGCCTGGTGTCAGATGTGCTGGGCACGGGTCACTTGCGTCTAAGTCCCGGGTGCATGGCCGTGGGGTTCTGAGACTGAAACTGGTATGGGAGACCCACGGCCTGGTCCCCTTCTCCACGTGGTGACAGATGACGGGCTCAAGGTGCTGACTCTCAGACGCCACCTGGCCCTAGCTCAGAGGCTGCCCCATCCTGTGCAGACCCATCGCAGACCTGGCCATAGGTGTGTGCTCCCAGGCCATGGGCTTTTCCAGGCCAGGCTGAGCCCTGATGGGTGGGCAGTGCTGCCCAGGAGGATCTGGGATGTTGGCACTGACCTTCTGCTGCCCGGGGGATGCTGGAATCTTTGCACTCTTTTCCTGCTGCCCACAGGATACCCAAGCGATGCTGGAATCTTAGCACTGTCCTCCCGCTGTCCCAGGGAGGAGGCCACGGTGTGGGAGGCCGTGTCCCTGCAGGTGCAGGTGGTGCCATGGCACGGTCCTTCCGGTATCTCCCGAGGCGGGGCCTTGATGTCACTGACTCCTCAGGGACCCAGCGTCAGACAGTGGGTGCTAACGTGCGGGTGGAGACAGGCCCCGTCTGGGAGATGAGGGGACGGCACGGAGCCCTGCTGCCGCCAGACGCTGGTAAGGTCCTGAGCCACGGGCATTCTGGGGGCTGACAGGAAACAGTGACCCGCGATACCTGTGTGACGGTCCTGTTGTCAGTTCTGGAAAAGTTCTACAGGGGTGAGAGGAAGTGTTAAACCTTGGTAAGTTGGAGGACAGGTACACAAGCATTTTCAAAAATGTATGCTCCATATTTTTCTGTACATATAAAAATATTATGTGCAACTTTGAAGAAACACATATGGCGTGGTTCAAGAATTTCCGTATGCTTAAAAATTTTAAGTAAGCAGGTGTGGATACGGCTGAAGGCTACTGAGGCAGAGGTACAGAACTTTCAGTGCACTTGGGGGCCTTACCACACCAAGAGAGAGAAGTTGAGAAAGAGGTCAGGCGCTTAAAGAAAGATAAGAAATCCGAAGACATGAGAAAAAGGGAACCTGCAGATAAGGAGACTTGGGGAAGGACCCAGGCGAAGGGCCCACGAGGCGGGGTGGTTCTCAGAGCTGATCAGTAAGACGGCAAACGGGTGAGACCAGGTGGGTGAGCCGGAAGGCCACTGGGTCACAGCAGGGGAAGGGGAGAGGGCAGTCGACATAGGGGATTAAAACGGCTTTGAAATTAAGAACAAGCACACAGCCGTACATTTGAAATCTATGAGAAAACGGGTCATTCGATACAGAAGCTATAAAATGTGGAAGCAGACACAGAAGACAGAAGCTTTCGGTAGACAAGAAAAGTCACAGCCGTGGGAGTAGCAGCGACTGTGTCCCCAGCAAGCGCCTCGGACAAGGAGGGGGCCCAGCGAGGGCAGGGCAGGCCACGGGCACGCAGGCCGGTGGTGGCCACGAGGTGACCCCAGTGGTAGAGGACAGGCAGCGGGACCCCACAGGGAGCTGCCAGCTCAGCTGGAATCGGGGGCCCAGAGAGGCCAGGTCCGTGCCGCCGAGGACCGTGCCCCTGCTGCCCGTGCCCTGCCTGGCCTCTTGCTCAGTGCACGGGAAGCTTGCTGTCCCGGGCCGTCTGGCTGTGTTGGTATCACCTGGCTCAGACACAGACCGGTGTGCCCATGACACAACAGTGCTGCCTGAAATTGACACACGCGCTCGGTAGGACGTGGGCCGCCGTGGGACTCTCCCGCCGTGGTCCTCGGTGGTCACAGGCCGTGCGGCTCACCCCACCCTTCCCCTCCCACCAGCACACCCGGCGAGGTGGCGTTTGGACCTGGCGCCGCTTCTCAGCTTCCTGTGTCCCGCCACTCAGCGGTCTGCAGGTAGATCTTGATCTTTCTAAACTCTGTCAAGTGTACAACTTACCAGCTTTCCTTAAAACAAGCGATCGTTTCAACCTGCAGCCCCCCGTTAGCTTTTGTACCAGCAGCACGGTTGGGCCCTGAGGCGGTGCTGCAGTGGGATACTTCAGTCCCCTTCCCCTCTGCCTCCGCTGAGCACTGGTGATCGTGTAGCTCAGCCGGCACGTGCTGTGGACCGGAGGTTCCCAGTTAACGATGTGGCCTGTTGGGCCAGGGCCGCACCACAGCAGGAGCCGAGGGCGGGCCGGCGCGCGCACGAAGCTTCATCTGTGCCGACAACCTCTCCTCGTCCTTCGCGTGGCCGCCGCAGCTCCACCTCCTGTCAGGTGACCAGCGGCGCTGGACTCCCGTGGCAGCGTGAGCCTGCTGTGAGCTGTGCACGTGAGGGATCAGGGTGGTGTGTGCCGTGGGAGAATCCAGTGCCTGATGCTCTGAGGGGGAGCTGAGCCCACGACACCAACGTCACTCCACACCCTTCTACCATTTGTGGAAAATTGCCTCTCCTGAAACTGATCCCTGGTGCCAGATGGTGGGGGACAGCTGTGAGAGGCTGTCCCCCTGGTGCGTGCCCAGGGTGCTCTTTGTCCCGGTGCCCCTCTCTAGGTCCACCCCGTGTTTCTACAGTGGCTCCTCCTCTACCTTACTGTGGCTGTGCGGTGGGTGGCAGGCTGTGTGTCTGGTAGGTGGCCCACCATTGAACCCTGAGCCGAGGTGGGTGGGATCAGGTGTGAGTCTCCTCTGGAAGGAGCAGGCTTGGCAGGGGCTGTCCTGGGCGCAGGGCACTCAACACCGCCGTGGCCACCTTTCAGCTTGCCGCATGGGGAGAGCGATTCCTCCCGGGCTGAAGGAGGGGCTGCATGTTTGGAAAGAAAAGATACTCGCCCTTTGAAGTGCTGCGGATTACTGGGAGAGCTTTCAGGGGGCTTTGAAACAGCTCACACTCCAACGGCCCTCAGGATGGCAACTCCCTCCGACTCTTGTAGGGGTGGCATTTTTAATGATCAAGGATCAGTCATGCAGGGATTTTTTTCCCATTTAATTTAAACGTAAAAATGGGAGCAGAGGTAACACATTTTACTGGAGTTGAGACCGTCAGTTGGGGCTCAGACACAGCTTTTTGGGGTCGTCAGTGGAGGGGGCAGAGCAAGGGCTCCTGCTGGTACTTGGGATAAGAGCTTCTCACTCTCCCCCGGGGCCTTCTGCTTCCCGGCTTCCAGCCTGGTGCTGACGGACATGGGCACACTGGCGTGGTCCTGGGTTTACCATCCCGGTATTCTTGCCACCTCCAGGTGACATTATCTGTGCACAGCAGGGAGCTAGTCCTGTGGGGTGGAGGCCTGCGGGCATGGAGAGCTGTGTTGGCGGGTCCCGAGGCAGAGGGGACAGACCTTCAGCCTGTCCTCCCAAGGCACTGGGCCTTCACGGAGGAGTCAAGCTAGCTGGTCCCCAGTGCCCTGCCAGTCCCAGCACCCAGGCCCAGGGCTAGCCTTCCTGCTGGGGAGACGCTGAATGCCGGCAGCAATGCCCCAGGACAGATATGGGTGGCAAGTAGAGGCTCTGTCCCCTGCACCGTCCCAGAGCCTGGGGCTCCTCACCTACGCGTCCCACCTAACGAGTCACTCGTGGGGCTTCAGTGGAAATTTCAGGGCTTCCTCAGTTTCTCTTTTGTGCACGGACATATGTCTGTATTTACTTTTGTGGCACTGGGAATTAATACCAGGGCCTTCACATGGCACTACACCCCCAACCCATTTTTATTTTGAGACAGGAGCTTGCTAAGTTGCCCAAGCTGGGCTTGAACCTGTGATCTCCCTGCCTCAGCCTCTACAGCACTGGGCTTGCAGGCCCAGGCCTGTGCCCTTGGCTGGGCTCTGCCTCGCCCTTTCTGTTCCCGGGGAGGAGGTTTTCCTTGCGCTGGGCTCGGCGTCCTCGGGGTCACTATTGCGGGCACCTGCGTCAAAACCGGAGGCATGCGGGCTTGCCAGCTGGGGCCCCCCCGTGCAGCGGCTGTGGCCAGGCGGCCCCAGGGTCACGTCGCCAGGAGGGTCTCGCTAGGCATGTGCGGGAAGTTTGGGTGGTTTGGCCTTGGCTTCTCATTGCCACTCGGTTCTACTCGCCCAGTTCGTACCATACTTTATTTTTGATGTGTGTTGAAGTAGCTTTGAGTGGTAAATGATAATCCTTTCTCCCCTGGGGTACTGGGCATTTAGCCCAGGGCCTTCACACTCAGCTACAGCCCCAGTTTGCTGCTTTTTTTGAGCCAGAGTCTCACTAAGTTGTTAAATTGCCCAGGCTGGCCTTGAACTTGTGGTCCTCCTGCTTCAGCCTCCTGGAGAGCTGGGATGACGGGCCTGCACTGCTGGGCCTGGCTGGAGCTTTGTGTTTGATCAGAGACGCAGCCCCGACAGTGGAGGGACGCGTGTGCCACGCCTGTGGGAGGCTGCCCTGGGAGGCCTGGTCGCCTGAGCCCTGAAGCCCGCTGCCCCGTGCTCTGCCACCAGCTGCAGGCACTAGGTGCATCTGAGTCCACGCCTGAGCATGGCTGGGGGGCCCGGGACGCTCTCCGCGGGGCCACCACGTCTGCATTAACCCTGGGTACGAGCGTAGGTGTGTGGTGTGTGGTGTGTGGCTGGTGGCACTGAAAAGGCACAACCCAGGGACAAAAGGCAGCCTGGGGTTTTCAAACAGGTCCGTCTGGCGTCCTGTGTGAAGTCACAGTTACCTGCAGCCTGCAAGGGGTTTCCTGCTATCATAAGGTGCAACTGACAGCCCGAGGAGGGGAGAACACAGGCCTGGTCTCCGTGTTACCAGCATCTCGCTGAACTACACGTAGCGTGGCCAGAGACCGCACCCCCAAGCTGCCAGGGTGGGGGCCTGGAGTGTGGGGGCCTGCCTGGGGGGTGGGCGAAGGGCTCACGGTGGAGCAAGAAGGGGATGGGGGGGGGTGCCCATTGCAGCCAGGCCAGCCGTTCAGGGCACCTGCCTCCGAGTCTGGCATACAGTTCTGGTCACGTGGGCCTCAGCAGCCGAATCTGGACGAGCCGTGGGCCTCCAGGGTGGGCACACCCGCAGGGCTGGTGGGCTTCGAAGCAGGACCATGGCTCTTCCGTGGCCGCACCCCGTGGGTGGGTGGAAGGGCGGGGTGCTGGGCTGTGCACATTTCAGGCATATTTCGAAGTCCCCGGGTGGCTCTGCAGCCTGTACGTCGGGTGGGGGCAGCTGGAGGGGCGCAGCCGGATTCTATTTGCGGTTGTGTTTACATCCGTGTCCGGAAGCCCTTGCGGAGAGCTGCTCTCTCGGCTGCCTTGGAATGCGTGGTGCCCAATTGATTAGCTCTGGTGGTGCTTGATGATGGCACGCTAGGACGCTAAACACATCCAGGCTCCACCATGCCCCCCTGCCCGCCCACTGGGCTCTGGTCCACTTGGCTTTCAGATGTGCGGCTTGAACAGGCAAAGGTGATCAGGCCTGGTGAGTTGGTGAGGGGTTGGAAGCAAGGCCCTGGCGACCATGATCGCCGCTCTGACCCTCCCAGGCAGGACAGTGGACAGTCACACGGCCCTGGGCGTCCTGGGTGGAGCAGGGCAACCAGGGGAGTGGGAGAGGATTGGAGTGGACGGCAGGGGAGAGCGTGTCGGCACAGCTGGCCCCTGTGCCCCGTGAGTTCTGTGACTTGGGTCCTGGGAGTGGTGCAGGCTTCCCTTCTGCCTGTAACGATCCTGGCCTTGGCCTTCCTGTGTGTGTGAGTTTCCGGGTCCTGGAGGCCATGCTGGCTCCGATGACAGGGTTATGCTAAAGACATAGTGCTGTGAAGTCGGAGCCGTTTCCAAGGGTACACACCCTGGCTGGCCGCCTCGCGAGCCAGTGAGGTTAGGTGAGGTGAGAACCCACTTCTGAACAAACCATCGGAAGGAGCCCTAGGGAGCTGCGTGTGGCGGTGCGTACCTAAAATCCCAGCCACTTGGGAGGCCGAGGCAGGAAGATTGCAAGTTTGAGCCCAGCCTGAGCCGCTTAGGAAAACGTAGTTGTCTCAAAATGAAAAGTAAAAAGGTCTGAACACGTAGCTCAATGGGAAAGCGCTTTGTAGCACGCGGGAGGCCTGGGTTCAGTCCCTGTGCGGCAGTGGTTGCCAGGACCCCACCGAGAGAACGGTGCTCATTCCTCTCAGGTGCAAAGCAGACTCCACCGGAGGAGCTCGGGTGTGTTGTGGGCCGCTGCGTGGCCTCACGGCTGTGTCCCCAGGCGTCCTGCACCCTCGCTCGATGGCGGATCACAGTGCCATTTTAATAGGTCATACAGGTGCCTCGAAAACAGGTCATCTCTCCAGTGCGGTGAAGAGTGACTTAAGACCCTAGCACCAGGAGCCGTGTGACATCCCCCAGCTGCCACGTGCATTTGGGTGTTGTAGATTTTTGTGGGTTCTGTGTGCCATGACGAGGTAGGGCCCGGTTGGAGGCAGTGGATCACGGGGGCTTGACCTGCAGGGGTGGAACACTGGGACGTGAACTGGAAGGCTACGTGCTAGCCCCACCCCCTTCCTCATTTGCTGGCCCTCCTGGCCGTCATGCCGTGAGCAGCTTCTGTGTCTCTGCATGTGCCTCCCCCAGTGCCAGCTGCCCACGAGTAGCCTGAGACCTCCTGAAACTGGGAGCTAAAACAGATCTGGCCCCCCTGAAGTTGTGGATGTCAGGTAACGTGTCCCAGCAATAAATAACTAACCGAGACAAGCCCCGTGTCATTATTATGATCAGCGTGTGGATTTTCTCAGACACGCAGACGCCTGGTGGCATGTCTTTGGCAGGGAGACTCAGAGCTCAGCTGTCTGGGCTCCTAAGGCGTGGGTGCCGTGAGGCCCTGGCTTGTGCGCACGCAGAGGCCATGAGAGCCTCCCCTGCATGCCTGAGATGCCCGTGCTGGGAGGGTGTGTCATTCCAACTTTGGAAAAAAATCACAGTCATGTGAGTACTTCGGCTCCTACCAGGAGCCTGCCAGATCAGCGATTGGAAAGCCGGATTCCAGCCCTCTTTGACTGTGGTGCAGACTGAGGGTCTTGGTTAGATGTGTCACATGGGACAGTTTATTTCCCCGGAAGCCGGTGAGAGTGTGTTCTGAAGGTCCTCCCGCCCCAGCACGAGCAGCCGGCGTCTGGCGAGCTCCTCTGGCTGTGCTTTCAGATTTGGTGTTTGGTGGGCAACGCTGACAGGCGTGTGGGGTGATGGTGATGCCTCCCTGGCAGCGTTCTCCCCCCTGAGACCTGCGGGTGGGAGAGTGACCTGTGACTGGAACCAGGGTCCCATGTGCCAGGGTCGTCAAAGGTGTGTAGGTGGCCTAGCCAGTAATTCCTTTTATGTTATAACGGATTATTTGTGTGATTCTGGGGCCCAAGCCCACTCTGAGCTACATCCCCAGGCTCAGCTGGAACTTGCAGGGCTCTTGCCTCAGCCCCCCCAGAGTGCTGTGATTATGTACCTATACCACCGGGCCCAGCTTAGCCAGGATTTAAAACAATTCTGTGGCTGAATGTCACCTCCAAGGATGCATCGCCTGCCCTGGTCTGTCCCTGAAGACTGACTCACTGTCTTTCCTGCTCTGTGTCTCCTCATGGCTGGCTAGGAGGCACCTCCGGTGTTGTGTGTCCCCTTTGGGACCCCCACCGTGTACACAGCTCACACATCTGCACACGCACGTGCACGCACACACATATCTCTCATGCTGTGTTCCCAGTTGGGGACTCAGAGTCCCCCCAACGCCCTTCCGGTCCTCCATCCCTCTCATCCAGCATGTCGGCACGTGCGACCAGCTGGCCACTGCTGGCACCTCAGGCCACTGCCCTGTCTGAGCTGTGGCGGCCTTGCCCGGGATGCCCTCTGCCTGCACTATCCCCCCCACAGATCTGAGATCCCTGGCCCAGGCCCTCCCATGATGGCAGGGCAGGCCACTCCAGGGATGCTACACCCACGACGCTACACACAGCAGGCTCGGGAGACCGTGAGTGTGGAGTGGGCAGTGGATGTGTGGATGGGCTGTGCCTTGTGGGGCGAAGCTGGATTGTCACCCGCCTGCGCTTAGTAGCCTTAACCCCATCTTGGCTACTGAGTGGTGTCTTTTAGGGTGGGCTGACTTAAAAGTACTGTGTTCAGTGTGAATACCTCAGAGTACAAAGTAGAAGAGAAAGTCAGCCTTCCAGTCTAGTCTCTACAGTCTTTCCTGCTGCCACACTAGGGTTATTTCCGTTTTCCCCACCCCGTGCCTTATCCTGGATTGCTCCACGTGGTCTGTCCGAGATCCTCTAGAACACTTCCATGGTGTGGGTCCTGCCGCTGATCTAGAAGTCTCCCGTGGCGGGGTCCTGGGGCTGGTCAGGGAGGGGCTGTGTTCGTACAGCCTGGATCTGATGACTCGAGGCTTCCTCCCTGTGGGCTGACTGAGCCCAGGGCGTTCACGTGCAGCAGGAGACGAGCCCCATGTCTTGCTGTGCTCTGCAAAGGCCGCAGTGCCCTCGACAGACAGAATCATTTAACCCTGACCTTGTGGGGAAGGCCCGAGGTTCTGTGTCTCCAAGCCGGACAGGTGCGCCTCGGCCTGTGCCCGCGGCACTGGGGCCTCGGAGCCAGGGCCTGGATCCTGGCCCCGGCGCTGGCGGAGGCCCAGGCAGGGGCTCCTCTGCACACGTCGCTGTGTACGTAGCTTGGTACTTTTCCTTCATGATCTCTCTGTCCCTTTACCCGTTACACCGTGGGCTGCATTGCCAGAAGTTTCCTGAGGCTTTTTTTTTTTTTTTAAGGCACATCACATTTTGGTTTAATTTCTTTCTCTAAAAACCTTGGTCATCACTTAGCGGGTCCCCAGTAGCGGTGTGGCTACCAGCAGGGCTGCACATCAAAGGTAATCAGGTCCCCGGGGCCGTCGGCGCCGCGGGCTGCGGGCCTCCTCTTTAGAGCGTGGCTTGGTGATGGATGCGGGCTGCCGGCGGCAGGGACCCCTTGGGCTTTTGCTGGTATAAGGTTGTGTGTGTTTCCGCTAACGATCGGAAGATCTGTCCAGATGAATGGAGAACGAAGCTGCTTTAGAACGAAGCTGCCTTACAAAGAAAGGAAGGGCAGCGTGAGGGAATGAAGAAGGAAGAGACGGAGGGGCGGGCACGGGCAGATGGTGGCAGCTTCATTTTCCTTCGCTGCGGTACTGGACGGCCAGCCCAGGTGTTCACCCTGACCTGCATCGCTAGCCTAGTTTTAATTTTTGATTTTTGACACACGGTCTCTAAGCTGCGCAGGCTGAGCTTGAATTTGTGATTCCTCTGCCTCAGCCTCTTAGTGTGCTGGAATTATAGGACGGAGCCACCGAGCCCAGCGTGTTTCCACCCTCACTGTCCTGGAGTTGAAGTACCAGCAGTGGACAGGCCTTCTGGGCCTGAGGAGCTGCCCAGAGCAGCTCAGCGCCTCTGCCAGGACAGGCTCGCTTGCACAGTGCCAGGGAGCCAGGGTGCTGCGTTCAAAAAGAGGGGAAAAAGCATCGTGCCCTCTGCACACCCTCGGGGACACTGCGGGGACACCGCTGGACAGAACGCGGGTGGCCAGGAGCTGCCCTCACGTGCCGTCCTATCGGGCGCTCTGCTCCCGTACCCCGTGCCTGACTGGGGATGCCAAGGGGCCCGCCTCCTGGGTGGTGCGTCCCTGGCCAGGCGGTCTGAGCACCTGCTCTCTGTCCAGGACAGGTGGGGCTGTGGTAGCTGCTCGGGATACTCACCCCTCTCCCTGCACTCACTCTTGGGTTACAGATAGCCAAAGGAAGGGACCCAAGGCTTGCTGCAACCACAGCCGCCATCAGTCTCCTGCTGACCACCCAGGGAGCCGGTTTCCCAAGGGCTGTGGCCCTCTCCGCCCCACATGCTCCTGGCCCGACCCCTGGTGTTACTTTTATCTCTGTGCTAAGGACAACCCAGCCAACGGACCCCGGGAAGGCAGGTCACCCCAATACTCTGGGGGGTTGAGGCGAGTTTGAGCTCAGCTTGGACAACTTAACAAGACCGTGTTTGAAAATTGAAACAAAAAAAAGGGTGTAGCGTAGTGTGAAGGCCCTGGTTTCCATCCCAAAAACTGTAGGAAAAAAGCGGGTCTCCTGTGCCTCCGGATCTGGAGCCACCTCCCAGGCACCCAGGAGCATGCCAGCCAACGGTGGCAGTCAGCGGCCAGCAGATTCGAGGTCGTCATTCCATCAGGAAATGCGGCCGACAGCAGCTGGCACGGGGTGGCCAGGAGGCGGATGGCACATAGCAGGGACCACAGCTTGCAAGGCGAACACTCCAGTGTCCCGCCTGCGCTTGGGTGGTCCCGAGTCACGTGGTTCCCAGTGGTCTGCTCTCTGGCCATCAGAGCAGCTGGCTCTGACAGTCGCTGCCAAGCGTCCCGGCCAGCACCGCCCCCGCCGAGTACCCTGTGTGCTTCAAGGCCGCACTTGAGGTGGTTACTGACCCTGGGGCCTCGTGGAAATTGCGATGATTCTTAAAAGGAGAAGTGTAAAATTCACATCAATATTTAATTCCTGCAATTTAGAGGAAGTTGGAACTGCAATTAGACAGCAGGGCCCATCTGCTCCCGGCGGGTGTGCTGGCTCTGCCGTCCCTGGAGGCTGCTGTGGCCAGGCCCCGTCCCTTTCCTCCTGAGTGGCGCCCAGGGTCTGTCCAGGGCCAGCCCAGATGGTGCAAAGGGCCCTGCGGGCCGCGATCAGCGGGCAGGGTTCAACAGAGGCGAGGCGAGGAAGACTCTGCATTTCGGGTCAGAGCCCGAGCAGGTGTCCCTGGAGAGAGAACCAAATGGCCACGGGGCTGGAGGGCCACCTCCAGGGGCGGGACGGGTCCGGCGCCACGCAGCTAGGTGTCCCTGGCCTCCCTTTCCCACCGCTCTGTCTCTCTCGCCCACTCGCCCACTTTTTCTCCTTCCCCCCCTCTTCCTGTGGCTCTTCCCCCCTCTTCCTGTGGCCCCACCCACTCATTAGACAGCGACGGGAAATCTGAAATCAGCGCCACTAAGAAACTCACCAGAAACTCTCTCGGCCTGTCGGCGCCTGTTTTCACTTAGCTCGGACTTTCCTCAGTCCTCTTTGGGAGTGGCCAGAGGGGCTCCTGTGAGCCCCTGAAGGAGAAGGCACAGGACGCACTGGGAGCCCCTCCTTCCCTCAGGGGCCCAGTAGTCGTGGGATTTCTGCAGGCAGCCGTAGCCTGTCGCTGCGGTGGAATCGAGGCCGGCTTTGAGCCACTGTGGGAAGCCAGTGGCCCATTTCCTTGTGTGCCAGGGGCGTGTCCCTCACCCTTGTCACAGGGTGGCTCTGGGCAGGGATGGAGGGACCTACAGCTTGCCGAGGTCCTCGCCCCTGTCAGGGGCCAGGAACAGGCCATGGGCAGCAGTGCTGCCACTGGGTTCCTGGGTCACACACTCCGTGGCTTCCTGTTCCCCCCTCTTGCTGAGAATCCTGCCCAGGCCTAGGAGTGCAGGCTTGTAATCCCAGCACCCTGGGAGGCCGAGGCAGGAGAATTCCAAGTCTGAGCCCAGACTGGAAAACCTAGTGACCTAAGGAGCGCCTGTCCCAAAACTTAAAAAAGAAGAAGAAGAAATAGAAGGACAAGAAATAAGAAAGGGCTGGGTATTCGCTCTGAGTGAAGGCCCTGGCTTTCCTTCCAAGCCGGCGACCTGCCTGGCCACCCCAGGACTCTGGGTGGTCTCCTGGCTCCCCCAGCCTCCCCCAGCTTGCCCCCCTCTGTTCCCAGGATCCCCGGCCCTGGCCTCCGGTCCCCTTTCTCACTCCACAATTTTGTCTGCGCCAAGCTCATCTGGTCACCGAAGCATGCCAGACACCACCAGTGGTTCTTGCTGCCGGCCTGCGGCTGGCCAGATCAGGGCCAGGCCTCACGTTCAAAGCCACGTGCCGCTCTGTCAGGGTCTAAATTGTTAAGCTGCCCAGGCTGGTCTCAAATTTGTAATCCTCCTGCCTCAGCCTCCCAGAGTGCTGAGATTTCGGGCTGGTGCCAGCAGGACAGGGTAAGAAGAAACAGATTTGTGGGGTCCCTTCCTCCTGTTGCCCCTGTATTGAAATCTGCTCACTTTCCTTGACCTTGAGTGACCCGGTCCATCTGCCCGGCTCACAGCTGGGACCGTCCACCAGCAGCTTGGTCCTCCCGCCCGCCTGGTGTCTGGACTCAGCGCAGAGGCTTCTGGGGGGGCCCTGGCCTTCTCCCCACTAGGTCGGCCGACCAGAGCGCGCACTCTCTCCCCCATCCTCTTCGCTGTCCCCCTCCCTAGAGAAGTCCCCTGAGCCATTCTGCGGAGGATCCACAGATGCGGACACTGCGGATCAGAGGACACAGAGGCACGCTTCACTCTGTGCCCACCCTGCACCCCCCTTTCCCTGGTGTGTAGCATTGCCTCCTTGAAAACCGGGCCACATGGGCTGCGGTCCTGGCTTGTCCTCTGGAGAGGCCCTGCGCGGGGAGACCCCGAGACGGGCCTGTCCTTAGCTCTCCTGACCCGTGAGAGAGAGGGCCAGCCTTTCAGTGGCGGGCGAGGGCCGGGAGGCCTCCGCTCACTGGACGCGTTTCTGAGCCTGCGTCCTAGCGTTCTGGAGACGGAAGGGGAGCGGGATGTGGAAGAGGCTTCTTTCTGCAGGATCACGGAGATCTCTTGGGGAAGAACCCACCTTTACCTAGGTCTGTCACCTTGCAAAGGACAGGCCAGCCTGTGGCTACCCTGCCCCTGACCACAGCAGTGAGCTCGCAGGCGCAGGTCAGAATTCACACTCGCTGGGAGTGCAGGGAGGGAGGCTAGGCTAGGTCCTGGGGTGTGTGTGGGTCTAGGAGGGTTGGGGGGCTGGGCCGGCCATCAGCATGCGTGGGGGTCCAGGCGGCGGGAGCCAGGCTGGCGGATGAGGGCCCTGGCAATGCTCTCCAGCTGAAGTCAGAGACTTGCAGAGGAGCGCCAGAGCTGAAGGATTCCTGTGGACTCATTTAGCATCAGAGCTATTTAAGGAGCCGTGAGGGTGAAGCGTGAGCTGGGACGCACTCAGCAGGGGCAGTACCATGTAGCTCTGTCCGTCCAACCCGCGTCTGTGTCAGGAAATGCCAGGAGCCCAGCGAGGCGGGGCCCTCGGCCCTGCCCGCCTTCCGGGCCCCTGCCCCACCGGAGGCCCAGCTCCGCCTGCCTGGCTGCTCTTCCAGGGGTGGTGTTGTGTGTTACAGGTTCCCGGTAATCAACAAAGTCAGCTGGGGTTCTGTCCGCCCCCCACCGGGGGAGAAGCTACACATGAAAACCAAATTTAAACGATGTGATTTGGTGTCTTACTGTGTCTCCAAGTTTTCAAAATTAACAGTTGCTCAGAGCGGAGTCGGTTTCCAGCCATTTTGATTGTTGTTTTTCGGTTCCGTTCGTGGCATTAACCATTCCGGGAACGGGGCTCCTGTGGTGAGTCCGGCCTCTGTGTTTTCCGAAAGGATGAGACGTGGGATGTGGCTGGGGGCGTCCCGGGCGTGAGACCAGCCTGTGCGCCCGGCGTGGCCCGCGCAGCCTCCTCCCTCCCCGAGGCCCCGAGAGGCTGCTCCGCGGGCAGGTTTATTGTATGTCATGATCCGGGGATTATCTGTCCGACTGTCTTGCCATATTTTTCTGATACCAGGAACTGAACAGAGCAGAGCGTTTGGCTGTAAGGGACACATGCCACGTTGTCACCGCCACGCTGTGAGCCCGATCGGGGGTGACGCACGTGAGATCCTGTGGCTAATTGAAAGTCCCCCTGGTCACAGCTCACGGGCGGTGTGGGGGGGCCGCTTCTCGGCAGATGCTTTCAGGATGTCGGGGGATTAGCGGGACCCTGTCATCCAATAAACCGTAATCTCCAAAGGGCGTTCTGCCTCCCAGGGACACGCTGTCAGGTTTTCATTTGAATACAAAGGGCATTGTGGAACGTGCGCTGGGCACCTAGGGACAGAGGCCAGGCCATTTGTCCCCCAGCATCCGGGTCTGTCAGTTTTCCTCAGGGGCCACGCCCCCCCCCCCCCCGTCTTTTTCTCTATGTTTTCATATTATAATCTTTCCATTCCTCCCTACGTCTTTCATTCTGTTTCTGTTTCCCAGCTCTGTTCCGTTTCCCACACCCTCTGGACACCCAGGTCGAGCCCTGGGCTCCACTGCGAAGCCAGCCTGGCTGACCTGCGGGCGCAGGACTGCGAGCTCCGCGGGCGTGGCAGGGCTGGCCCTCCGGTGACTGCTGGCCGCTGCATCAGGCTGGGAGAGCAAGTTCTACAGTTTCAGTAACACCCCCGTTCGGAGAAGATGCTCTCTGGAATCCCGTAACAACCCGGCCTTGCGTTTCCTTTCCATGGAACAGGCTCTTCAAGGGCTTCGGCTTTGTGTCCTTGAGTCACAGCTGTCCGTGTCAGAAAGCTAAGGAAACCGATCTCTTAGTAACTACGCAGGAGCTGGGCGTAGCTCAGCGGCTCAAGTGCTCACCCAGCAAGTGCAGGGCCCTGAGTTCGATTCCCCAGCACCACATAAATAGGGCGTGGTGGCGCGTGCTTATAATCTCAGCACTCAGGAGGCAGAGGCAGGAGGATTGCCTGGGCCGCGTAGACCGTCTCGGGCTACAGCTCAGCACCTTAACTCATTAACATTGTCGTCCTTTTAAGATGTTCTGTACCGCCGGATTTTCCCTGCTACTTTGCTCTCCTGTGGTGATCCCACGGTCCTGAAGGGAAACCAGGGGGGTTGTGGTTTAGGTGTGGAATGTCTCCCAAAGCCTCTGTGGCTGGATGTTGTGGATGAGGTGTGAACTTCGTGAGGTGTGGGGCGTGGCCGAGGACGGGGCGGGTTCACCGAAGGCCCGGCCTGGAAGGACATATATACCCTTGTCCCAGCTTCTCCCCAAACACTGATCTCCCTCCTGCAAGGCCACGAGCACCTGATCCCCACAAGCGTCTTCCCGCTGCTGCCAGCTGCCTGCGAGTGGATGGGACCTTCTGACACCCTGAGCTAAAATTCACCGTTCCTCCCTCAAGCTGCGGATGCCGGGTGCCGTGTCCCAGGGGTGAGACGGTGACCAGGCACAGGTCCCAGAGGCAGCGGCTGGCTCTGGAGGAGCACAGGAAGTGAGGGTCCCCGGGCGGTGTTGCCGTGCCGTGAGGACACGCTGTGAGTCCTTCTGTCCTTAAGGAAAGAGTTCGGACAAGGCGCGCGGGCCATTGGGTGGAAGAGGGGCCGCGTTTACTGCAGAGTGACAGACTGTCAGGAGGACAGGGGTGAAGGCCGGCGGGGCAGAGCGGACAGCGCAGGAGGCAATGAGGCGACCACTCGGGTCGCCTTTCCCTCTGATGTCACCATCCTTGCACTAGCGGCCGTGTCGGCAGCGCAGAGAGGGGAGGCGTCTGTCCACCGCCCGGTGCGTGGCTGCTGCTGCTTTTGGCTGGTGGGTTGGCGGCTTCGAGCCTGACGTTCTTCCCAGCCCTCACCCAGGGTCTGGACGTGGTATGACCTTATCCTGTGCTCGGAGGACGAATCTTCCCTTGGGCTAATGCTTGAGCTAGTGATTAAGGTGGTGACGGATTTTCTAGCAGCCCCAGCTGCCTGCCTCCGCGACCTCTCTCCTCTTGCTTCTGGCTTAGCACAGGTCGTGTCTTGTCCTGGGAACAGCGTCCCAGCCCGTGTCGGCAGGCAGGACCTCTCGACTGCACCCTGGTGGCCGTCTGTGCAGCCACGGGGCAGGGAGCTGGCTGGCACCTGTCCTGGGGAAGTTCCGGGGCTGAGGGCCGGATTGTGACCTAAAGTGTCCCCTGAGAAGATCCTGCTGTGGTCCCGGCCGCTGGAGTGAGGATGCTTCTTTAAAGAGGCAACGGAGGGGAAGTGCTGCCGTTGGACTGGGTCTTGGTCTCATCCAGGTGGGGACCTCGCGGAGAGGAGTGGGCACGCAGGCTCACACAGGGGAAGGACCACGTGTGGACACGGGAAGACGGCGCCTGCGAGCCAAGGCGAGAGTCCTGGGAGAAGCCAGCCAGCCCGGGCACACCCTGAGGCTTGTTAGGGTTCGGGTCTGGGGTGGCCCCCAAAAGCCGCATGCATTTGATGTTGTGGATTATGGGCATGTGGTGGATTTCTGGGTGTGTGACCTGGAAGGAGCGGATCCCTGGGGCTTAACCTGGAAGAGCAAAACTGAGGCTGGACCCAGAAGGGGCGGGTCTCTGGGACAGGACCCAGACGGCCATGTGCTGACTCCGCCTTCCTCTGCCAGGCCTTCCTGTGGCCAGTTGCCGGAGAATGGACCATGAGGGCTTCTGAAATGTGAAATACACCTTCCCTCCCTTAATCTGGATGTATCGGGTATTTCTGTCACCTCGACAAAAATAGCTGAGACAATCCTGTCCACACTCTGAGACTTTCATTGATTGATTTATTTATTTTGAGACAGGGTCTTGTTCGGTAGTCCAGGCTGGTCTCTGTGGCCTGGCTGGTTTCTAACTCACAGCATTCCTTCTGCCTCAGCCTCCTGACTGCTGCGACCGCACCTGACTGAAACGTTGGTGTAACGCGCTGGCCGCTTCCTTCCCGACTTTCGCTTCATCCTTCCCTGCCCAGCTGTTGGCAGAGCCGAGCTGTGGGGGTGACGGGGTCTCCGTCTGCGGCCTCGTGCCCGGCCGCTGTGCGTGCTGTCCTCAGAGGCTTTGTGAGGACACAGCTTACCATGTGAGGCAGTTCTTTCCTGCTTTTAATATACATGGATTTTTATTTAATTTTATAATGAACGAGTTTGGGGTTTTATCTAACACTTCCCTTGCACTCCTGAGACCTATAAGGGTCCAGGTTCTGTCCTGCTCACACCGGATCTCCCTCATCTTACTGTAGAGTATCTGTGCCCCGGTGTGGCCCTGGGGAGGACGTGCTGTGGGCACAGGGCATGCTCCGGGCCCTGGTGCTCTGTCCTCTCCTAACCTCCAGCCCCTCCCGCTGGTACCTGTGGCCTCAGACATGCCCCTCAGGTCCCCGCTGTCTGGTCCAGGGGCACCGGGGAAAGCGGCCCTTACCTCAGAAGCTGAAGCCATACATGTAACTCACCCCCCACTCCCATACACAAGCGTGTGCAGTCACTGCCTGTTCATTTCAGTTGTGTGTGAAGACCACATGCGTCCCTGAGGTCCCTGCAGGACTGCTACATGTGTTCTGCTGGGCCTGGTGGCGCAGGCCTGTAATCTCAGCGCTCCGGGAGGCTGAGGCAGGGAGATTACAAGTTCAAGCCCAGTTCGGACAGTTTAGCAACTTAGTGAGACTGGCTCAGAATCAAAAATAGACGTGGGCTGGGAATGCAGCTCAGTGTAACGGGCCCAGACTTAGTCTTTAGTACCTCACGCATGCACACATGCACACATGCACACATGCACGTGTGTGCACACACACACACACACACACACACACGCCCCACAGTGCTCATGTAGGGGCCTTGGAGAGTAGCGAGTGGCTCCGCCCTCCCCACCCAGCCCCTGACCGTCCCCATGACCAACCCCGTATCTGGGAACCTTGGCCCAGCCAGGTTGGGACTTGCTCCAACACCAAGGTCCGAGGCCACAGGGAGGCTGGAGCCCCTCCGTTCCCACGGTCCTGTGCAGCCCCAGCCACCTCAGTGCCGTCCTGCAGGTTTTGAGCCAACTCACCTGTGCCTCTCTGTGGCCTCACTAAGCATGCTCCCTTCCCCTGTGGCTTTGATGACTTCGTCCGTGTCCCCCGTGTGCCCAGGGGCGGCACAGGGTGCCCACGCGGGACCTTCTGTCCGGTGGCCATCGGAGGCTCACGCCCCCTCTGCTCACACCTCCTCCTTTGCGGTGCTTTGTATGTTGAGTGGGCCTCAGTGGTCAGAGCCTGGCCTTGCATGTGCAGAGCCCTGGGTTCGATTCCCCAGCACCACATGAAGATTAGCTGGGTGTTGTGGTGCTTGCCTGAAATCCCAGCACTTAGGAGGATGAGGCAGTAGGATTGCCGGGAGTTTGAGACCAGCCTGAACTATGTTGTGAGTGAGTTCAGGACTAGCCTGGACTACAGCGTGAGACCTTGTTTCAAAACTAAATAAATAAAGTAGCAGAGCAGCTTTCCTGCTTAAAACTTACAGGAGGGGGACGAGCCCCCAGCCGTCCTGCTTGTCCGCCGCAGGAGGGGACGTGTCCGCATCGCCACGTCTTTTCTCTCGCTCCTGCCTTCTCTTGATAGTTTGTCTTTCCTCTGGGAGATGAGTTTGATTTTGAACTCCAGCCCGCGGGCTAAGCTTCTGCTCATTTTCACAGACATGTTTGTTAAGTGTTGACGTGCCCGCGGGCTAAGCTTCTGCTCATTTTCACAGACATGTTTGTTAAGTGTTGACGTCTTCCTTTTACTCTCTAACTGCTTTATTTTCTCCTTTCTGTTCACATGACTTACCGACTCGCCGGCGATGACATTATTTGGTAATTATTTTCTGGCCTTTCCACTGACGTCTTTAAGTCCCTTCTTCCTCTCTGGGTGTTTGATCCCCCTTCTGGCCTTGGCCTCTTCTGAACGGCTTTGTGGGCCTTAGCTGCCCAGATCTGCCCTTCTGAGGGTGACGCAGGAGTGGGGCTGCCTGGTGGCTCTGTTCATGTGGTAGGCCTGCCAGCTGTGCCACAGCTCGGGCCCCATCCCCGGTGCCAAGGGCGTTCCTTGGATGCCGGCACTGTCAGCCCCTCAGTGCCAGCTTCCTGCCCTCTCCTCCACTGCGGGCTGGGACCCCCCGCCCAGGGCCAGAGTGCAGGAGATGCGGGGTTGGGGCAGGGACGGGTCCTACCAGAGATGTGCTCCCAGGAGAGGGCTCTGGGTGGGGAGAAGGACCAGGCTGGGCACAGGTGTGCTCTGGAGAGGCCGGACTCGGCCTGCGTGCATGGGGAGCTGGCAGTGACCCCTGTACGTGAAGCCTTTGTGGGGAGGGGCGTGACGTCTCTGAGTTGTCCCCCACCCACAGGCCAGGGCACTGAGCTTTGTATCCCAGCCCCCAAGGGCTCGGGAGGACCCCTGTGTGGGCGCGCATGGCCTCCGGCTCCTGGTTCCTGCCCTACGGGCTTTGCCAGGACTCATCAACATTATTCTAAGCGAGAGCTGAGACGGAAGCAGGGCCCAAGGGCAGGGCGGTGCCCAGGGTGGACCCCTGCGTGAGCCAGGCTTCCCCCGTGTGAGGCCGCCTGTGGCAGCTCTGAGTCCCTGAGGAATGGCGAGGCCACCGGGACGGAGGACATGAGTGCTTATGATGTCTTTGGGAGTATGCACAGTGGATCAGCCTGCAGGTGGGAGAGGAAAGACTGCTCACGGCTGTGGCCGTGGTGTGGGAGGTTCAACACGGCCACAGATGGCGGCCTTGGGGGTGTCACGGTTTGGATCTGGGAGGTACCCCAACGGCTCATGTATGTGGATGTTGTGGATTATCTATGGATTTCGTGTGCTGGAAGCGGTGGATCGCTGAGGGTGTGGGGGTCACTAAGCATGTGGGGTATCACTGAGGGTGAATCATGAAGGTGTGGGGGATCACTGAGATTGCGGGGGATCACTGAGGGCGTGGCCTAGAAGCACGTATTCCTGCCCCGGCTCCTCCCCAAGCCCGGCTCCTTCCCCTGGCAGCGCCTTGGGCAGCTGCTCTCTACCAGGCCCTTCCACCACTGCCAGCTGCTTGAGACCTGGCTGAGCCCTGCTGCCACCATGAGCTTCAGTTGTGGGTTTAGTACTGTGTCCCAGCAATGAGAAAGTCACTTAAGACATTAGAATGCGTCGAGGTTATTCACCAGGAGCTCACCAAGACCCTCTCTTGTTCCCGGCTGTAAGTAATTGCATCGACCTGGCTGCTGTTCCTGAGGCACTGAGGGTGTGAGCTGACTGGGAAAGGCTCTCAACAGGCTTCCAGGAGTCAGACGGCAGCCGCATCTCTGGGACTGTGGTACTCACAAAACAGGTACAACAGGTGCAGACCCCCTGAGATGCAGTGTTCAGTCTGGAGGGACAGGAGTAAGGACAGCTGGCCTGTGCGGGCTGCAGCTCTGGTCCCACTAGGGCGCTGCTCACGGTGTCGAGGTTGCTCTGGTTGGGTCTGGAGTGTCCCCCAGAAGCCCAGGAGTTGGGAGGTAGTAGGATACCTGCCGAACGGTGTCCTCTGGGGAGGTAGGCCCCTTTTATCATTTAGAGACAGGGCCTCACGGAGTCTATGAGTGGCCCAGGTGGGGTTCAGACTCGCAGCCCCTGTGTCTCAGCCTCCTGGAGTGCCAGGAGTGTAGGTCCACGCCACCACGTCCGGCTTCAGTTCTTAAGTAATAGTACATGCAAGCTGAAGCCTCTGGTATTTCTTGACCTGGGCTCTCGACTCTACAGGATTCCCAGGCTTGTGCGATCGCCGTGGCTGGCAGCATGGCTTTCCACATGGTTAACAGCCAGGCAGACATGGCGGGGCAAAATTCTGTTTTCTTTGGTGCAGAGCACCAGAAATGCTACGGTAAAGGAATGGGGGCTTCCCAGAGCCGTGGGCAGGAAGGGCGCGGATGAGACCCAGGTAGGAGAGGAGCGTAGCCCTGGGCGCCGTGATATACCAGGAACCAAGGGCCTGCCTCTCACACATGCAGGGCGCGGCGCGGGGCATAGCCAGGGCGGGGAGTCCTGCTTCCAGGGGAAAGGGCAGTGGACAGGTGAGAGCACTCGTGTGGGCCTCTCTCTGAGCATTCCTTTGCTTTCCAGGCGTGGAATGACAATTAAGTTCTCACTGGGGTCACTGGAACTCTCAAACTTCCTCCTGTGTCTCCGGGAAGCAGTGTGAGGATGGATGCACCTGACTGTGGGAGTAATGTGTGGGACCCTGCCTCCAAATCAAAAACAGGAGGAGGGTGTAACTCAGTGCAAAGGCCCTGGGTTCCGTCCCCAGTGGTACTGACAGAGAGAAAGGCAAGGGAAAAGAGAGAGAGAGAGAGCTGAGGATACTTACAAGGTCGGACGTGTTCTGTCCCGTTTGGAGTCTTGTTAGACTCCAGATTCTGGGGTCCCCCCTCTGCCTGTGTCTGAGACTGTTCATGGATTTCAGAAGAAAGCTATGCCCCTGAGTGGGTCCAGGCGGGCAGGACGGCTCTCCCCTGAGTGGGTCCAGGCGGGCAGGACGGCTCTCCCCTGACCAGTCCACGTGGCACAGCAGCCATCCTTCTCTCTGGGAAAACAGAGAAGTCAGCGTTAATTCACATCCCAGTTTCCTTAAGTCGAAAGCTCTCCTGACTGTGTCTCTCTCTGATTCCACCTTTCTGCTCAGCAAGGCGGGAAATTGAATCTCAGGGGACTTGTCCAGAGCCAGCTGTGTCCGATGCTGAGGCCACGGCCGGGCGAAGGTGGCTGGGGGCATTCCGGGTGCCACGCCCTTGCACGCGGCCCCCGAGTTCCGCTGTCCCGCGAGTGAGTGGGCAGGAATGCAGCAGAAAGCCACAGGGTCCCTGTGATGATGCGCAGAAGGATTTTGATGTTTCCCAAGACGATAATTTTGATTCTTTTCCCACTGCCAACGCGTGACTGTCCCCGGTGGCCCTGCTCTGTGAGCCTGCCGATGCCCAGGCTCTAAGTCTCTCCCCCACTTCACCCGCCTCTGCGCATGCTGGGCTGTCCCAGTGCTGCCCTGTCACCGACCCTGGCCGTGCCTGGCGGGAGTTGGGAGGTTTCCTGAGAGCCGGGGGGCTGCTTCGTGGTCCTCGACGAGGTCCTGCAATGTGGACTCCCTCGGGGGACAAGCCAGGCTGCCCAGGACCGTCCTCTCCCAGTCCTTGCCCGCGGGCGCGGCTTCCCGATGAGCAGAGAAAGCACCCGAGTCATCTCTGTGGGAGGGCCGGTTGTCCCCGAGGGCCTGTGTGGTGGTCTCCCCTCCCTCTTCCTCTCATTAGCTGTGTGGGGACACAGTAATGGGGGACATCCGGGACCCAGAGTGGCCCTGACTTCCCTGCCTGTCGGCACAGTCGTCACAGGCAAGAAAGAGGCAGACCAAAGCGTTTAAGTTGCTCAGAATCATGTGCAGCCGTTTCCTCTGCCATGGACGGACACCCCTGGGGAGGGCGGGGTGGCGATGGGGCGCTGAGCATGCGGGGACAGTGTGGCTTCAGCTGGGAGCGGAAACAGAACCTGCCGTCCGGACGGAGGAGGGGGAGGGCGGGTAGAGGCAGCTCCCCCTCCTGCCTTCTTAGAGGGCCCCCTGCGAAGAGCCTTGAGCCGGAAGCACAGGGCTCATGGGAGCCCGACCTGGGAGGGCCAGGGACCTGCAGCGGGCCTGGTGGCCCAGCCGGGAGCCCTCAAAACAGCGGCCAAGCTCTTCCGCCCCTACCCAGCACACCCCCACCGAATGGTGTCAGACTTTGGTCTTCACCTTGCTTTTTGGACAGCAATCTGGTGGTCTTGCGCCGGCTTCCTGCAACCTCGGACTGGCATCGTGGCACGAGACTGGGCAGCCACTGGACCCCCGAGCTGTCATTCAGGCGTGTGGCCAGTGTGGGCTGTCCCTTCCTCGGACTTGCGGGCGCTCCACATAAATCTGCTTTATCTCTAAATTCTGTGACCTCTGCCCTTCCTAGATCCATAACCAGCCGGTAGCTCAACCAGGTGTCTAAGCTTTTACACGCCGGGCCAAGGGGGACCCTCCCCTCCCCTCCACGCCCTGCATTCTGTCCCACTGCGTCTCTGTGCGGCGCCATGTACCACAGTTGCAGGCTGGGGGATCCCAGGTCTCAGCTGGTGCCCGTGCTTGGAGCAGTCCTGAGTGCTCGGAACATCTCCCCGTGTCCCAGACCCACCTTCCCCCACGTGCATCCTTACGTGACCCAGCAAGGAACTGGGGTGCACACACACTGACCCCAATTCCCTAGAAAGATGGAGGGTGACTGGGCTGTATGTGAAGTGGGGTGGGACCAGCGCATGCCCGGTGCTCGGCTCATGCCGCTGTGGGGAGCCGAAGGGGCGGTGACAGGCGACGTCTGGTGGTCCCTGGTGGGAAGCTCAGGAGCCTGGGGCCCCGTGGAGATGGGGTGTCCTAGGGAAGTGCCGGCACCTGCTGCGACTGTCGCTGGCGTCGACATCAGGGTGGGGCATGGTGGGGCGCCTCCTCCTAGACACAGGAAAGATCTTGGGGTGTCCCGGTCTGGGGAGCAGCTGCCTGAGGCCTGCAGCGTGCACTCTGAAGACCCAGCACCCGTGTTTGTTGTTGGTGGGCGTGGGGGACACTTCTCCTCCTGTGCTGCTTCCTCCGGTCGGATCTGCCCTTGCCTGCTGTGCTCGCCGGCTGTGCCCCCATCCGGGGACTGGCCTCGGCCTCCCGCGCCCGGCTCTCGCCCTGCTCCCGCAGCTCTGTCACGCCTCCGTGTTTCCACAGCACTCTCATTTCTTCAGGGTTCCACGTGAGTTTGCTCTGCCCCTGGGGACACTGTCCCCGGCCCGTCACCACTACCGATCCTGAGTGCTCAGGAACGCACCTCCATCACACGGTGGCTTCTGCAGGCACCTTCCCACCCACCCAGAGCCTCAGAAAACCTATTTTCCCTTCAGCCCTTGACATCTGGCCCACATGGGATAGGTATCTGGCCGTAAGAAATGTGACATCAGGCATGACCAGACCCCAGGCTGGAAAAGACTCAGATGTGTCCAGCACCCGCAGCTTTTTTATAGGGGAGGGCACAGTGTGTGCGTGTGTGTGGGGGGGGGAATGGGACATACTGTGTTTCTCTCTGTAGTCCAGCTGGTCCTGAACTTACTATGTAACCCAGGCTGGCCTTGAACTCGTGATAATCCTCCTGCCTCCGCCTCCTGAATGCTGGGATTGCAGGCGTTTGCCACCATGCCCGGCTACACACCAGCAGCGTGGGGCTCTGCTGGCGGGTGGAACCCAGAGCTGTGTCTCCCACAGAACCTGGTTCTAACTCCTCCCCTCCCAAAGGGACGGTGTCTGTGCTGCGTGCTGTTGCTGGCAGGCACCCTCTGAGCCGCGGCCAGCATGGTCCACACCCGTCGGCTGAGTCAGGAGCGTGGCCTCGTGGACTGTGGTCAGCCACAGTCACCAGTGGTGTCTGGAGCTGGCGCAGACCGCAGAGAGGAGTGGGCAGGAGGAGGGGAGCAGGAAGTGGGAGGCTGGGGACCTGAGGGGACGCCATCCCGCCCGTCCCCTGACGGCCATCTGTGCCGCTGTGTCCCCAGGCCCAGCTGTGAGTCCCTCCGCCCGCTGCTGGGCCCCATGGACAAGAGTCAGAGACCCAGCTGGGTGAGGAGGTCGGGGAGGGCCTCTGCTGCCACCCTGCAGGCCTGTGATCGATTCCGGGCTCCAGAGGGGTGGGGGCACTGCCCGCCTCCAGCTGCTTCACCTGGGTGACAGTAAGGGAAGTCCCGTGGCTGGTGCCGGGTGGCAGTGACACAGCATGCGTGGTCCTGAGGAGAGGCAGGGCTGGGTGGGGGCCGTGAGGGTGCACATTTGGGCGGGTGTGGGGCCTGGCCACCTCTGGCTAGGTCCTGGGGACACCAGGTGGGATGCCACACCCCCAGGAACTTCAGAGGGTGGGCGCAGAGGGCAAGATTCACAGCGCAGCACAGGCATGGCTGCTGCCATCTTCCGTCGGACCCCTCGTGGGGACCACGAGGCTGCGTGGTGGGGCGCGTCCTCCCAGGCACGGGAAGGATCTTGGGGTGTCCTGGTCTGGGGAGCAGCTGTGCGAGGCTGGCATCCTGGTGGGTGTGGGGGACCCTTTTCCTCCTCTGCCGTTTCCTCCGGTTGGGTCTGTTTCCTCGGGAAGGAAACTTCAAGCCCCTTGGCCGCTGGCTGGAGGCTGCCTCGGCCGTGGGCTGTGCCCGAGAGTCAGAGCTGCTCTCAGTGGCAGGAGCTCGGGGGTCTCGCTCCCCAGGCTGTCATGCTAAAGCTGACAGCAGCAAGATAAGAGGAGCTGGGACGTGGCCGCGGTGTGGCCTCCCACCGGCTTTCTGCTCCGCCCCGGCCACGGGTGCCGGGTGGCGTGACGATGGTGTTGGCTGAGCTCTGGACAGATGGCGTACACGTCTGTGATCAGTGGCATGTTTTCTTTCCCTAAAAGACACACTGTTGTCCTATCAGGCCAAGAGTGTTGAAATAAATAGCCAGCTCACTTCCCTCTCTCTGAGTTCCTTTGATTACAAAAAAAAAAAAAAAAAAAAGCGTATCTTTTTGCTCAAATATCTCCGACAAGGTCATTTAACCACAAGAGGCCAGAAAGATAGGGTTTAAACCAGGCGGTAAAGGCTGCAAACCAGGCAGTGTCTAGCGAGAGAGTCCCAGGGCCCCATCACCCTGGACAAATTATCCCAGAAGCAGAGCTGGATCGCGACAGGGAGGAGCAGCGACTTTAGCTGCGCTGACTCCAGAGCCATGCGTGATCGGGCCTCCATTTTAAAAATAGAGAAGAGTCCAAGAATAATAGTGATATCACAGTGGGAGAGACTTTTTATCTCAACTATTTGGTGAAAACAGAGGGTGAAGCTTTTCCCAGCGCCTCCAGCTGTGTGGGGAACCGGGGAGGGTGCAGTGACGGGGCTGGAGCAGCTCAGGGAAGGGATCTGGCCGGTGCACAGGGGCCTTTCCTCACCTGATGTGGCCACAGGAACGCCCTGCTGGCCTTTCTACGTGCTGTCCCCTCTGACCGGCCCTCTCTTGTCCATCCAACGTGGGAGGAATCCCCCCAACTTCAGCTCTGTGAGGGCCTACTTTTGAGGCCCCTTCCTGTTAGGATTAAGGGTGTGTAGTGGGGCCTTACCACGCCTTCCACACCTGGATCCAGGGGGGGCTGATCCCTGGGCGGAGACCTGGAAGGATCCATACACTGTGTCCTGACTTCCTTGGGGACTAGTCTCAGCTAGTCTCAGCCTGCCTTCCCGTTTGTGACGTCGTGAGGAGCTGCCTCCACCTTTCTGCCTCTGCCATGTCCTTCCATTGCTGCCGGCCGCCCCTGAGTGGACTGTGACCTTCTGAAACTGTGAACTAGAATAACCTTTCTTCCCCCAAACTTGTGGATGTCGGATATTGAGTCACAGCAATGGAAAAGTAACTGGGACACATGCATTACGCTCTGAGCTCCTAACCACCTTTCAAGTTGACATCGGCAGAAGAGAAAGTCTCCCTCCCTTGTACCCTGATCTCCGTGGGGACTGAGACTCCACGTGACGGTTTGAGAGGCTGTGTAACAAAGGCACAGCTACTCCTTCAGGCCGTGGGCCAGGCGGACCTAGGTTCAAATTCTGAGTCTGCCAGCTAGGCGCGAGGTACTTAGCTCTCTGTTTCTCTTCTTGTGAAATGGATTTTGGCCGAATATATCATTTGACTCTGAGCCTAGCATGTTGGGCGCCTTGAACCCGTGGTCATTGCTGTTACTACTACCTGTGGCTTGAAAGTCCAGGATGAGGTCATTCTCTGGGTTTTTGTTGTTCGCTGTCCTTTTCTGAGTAAACTCCACCGCCTGGGCTAACAGTGTCATCATCCTCGAATCATTTGGGTTTAGCTTCTCAGGGACCAGGTTAGGTCCCTTCTGTGCCACCATCTTGAATTTGATTGTGACATTTACCAGGGAAACAGTTAGCAATGGCCTGTGGTTTTCTAAAGTGATGAGTGTCATCGTCTAATTCACACCATTGACTCAGCTCTCAGAGTACACAGCACAGCAAGTCACAGAGCTAGAGCTGGTGAGGCCAGGCCAAGATGTAGGCAGCCACCTCCACGGCGAGGTCTCCGTGTGGCCCCTGCTGCCCTGTGTTGTGCCACTTGCTGTGGAGTTAGGGTCTGTCGGCATTGACCGTAAGTAGTAAACAGATGTTTCTCGTGCTATGACGTTCAGAGCAGACAGACAAGATGAAGCCTTAACCATACTCACAAAAGAGTTCACCAGAAATGAAAAGGCTCACGGCTGATGCTGCTGCCTGAGTTGAGATCACTTCTGGGGCAGCTACTCCTTTTCTGTGCCTCACGGGAACCTCACAAATCAGGACACAGAGAAGGCGAGGCTGATACCTGCTGCCAGGTGGAACTGCTGTCAGGTTCCCTAGTTGATCAAATTAACTAGAGTTTCAAACGACATCTGGAAAAATCCATCCCCTACCAAGAATCAGATGATGTCTGCATTCACCAGATGGATGATGTAAGCGTCAGCCGACAAAACGATTCGTTACTGATTCTTGTTACAGATTGGTTGGGACCAAACATACGGTTGATTTTAGGATAACCTATTGAGAAGAACAGCATTTTTCTTTTCCTAAAAAGATTGAAGTGGATTTATGTACCTCGAGCTGCCAGTGGGCCCAGCGTGGGTCGGCGACACACACCTGGAAGCTCTGCCCTGGTGTCTTCCCCAAGTCTCAGCAAGGTGGCACCATTCCTCCAGACCAAGCCCCGAGCCCCACGCCTTCCAAGCAGGCTCCAGCTCTCAGCAACACCCGGTCCCACAGCTGCCACGCTACGTCCAGACCCACGAGGCTTTGGGGGACGTTCCAGACCCACTTATAATAGGGTTCTTGGAGAAACTGAGTTGGTAGAAATGATGTACAAATAAACGGGCAGTTATCAGGACAGCTTACAAGTCCAAGGGCGAGTCCTAAATGGCCGCCCGAGAGAGCCGAGTGTCCAGTGGCCGCTTACCGCGAGGTGGAGCACCACCAGTCAGAGGCTGTAGGGCAGTGGGTGAGAGTCGGTGCCGAGGGTGGATGTCCACAGGTGAGGACGAAGGCCTGAAAACCGAGTGAATCTGCGGCGGAGACCAGCGATGGGAAGACAGGGGCGAGCCACCGTCTAGAGGCCATGGCCCACGCCGGAGAAGGAGCCGCGACACCCTTCCCTCCTCCGCCGTCCTTGATCTGTCAAGTCTATTGGCTGAGCCACCCACGCTTACGACACAGTCTTCTTTTCTTATTTGCTGGCCCACAAGTCAATCACTTACACCCAAGCTCCGCCCTGTGAATTAGCTGAGCGTTTCCTAGGCCCTTCCATGTGGCAAAATGCTCTAAATGGTCCCAGTGCCCACGGGACCCTTCTGCTTTTTGGCTGCTGTGGTGAGTGCTGTGTGTGGGCGTTAGCTTCCATTCTTGGGGCTCACACCCAGGAAGGGGATCCTGCCATCCCACAGCCTCTATCTGAACACTTCCAGTCGCCAGCCACCAACCTGCTCCTCGCAGCTGACTCCGTGTTTTACCTCCTGCCCAGGGAAAGTTCCGGTTTTTCTGCACTTTTCCAAGAGTTTGATTTGTCGGGTTTTGTTAGACGTAAGCAGACTCGGTTTGTGAGACGGGCTGGCGTAGCCAAGCGTCTTGCTGTTGCTGGTTGGTCACCTGCCACTCCCGGACACACATCTACCTGAGTCTGAAGCCTGTGTCTAAAGTGGCACAAAGGCACTCTTCGTGCTCTCTGGGTCTTACAGTATTAGGTCATACCTAATCTGTCATTTCCAACTGTTTTCTCTCCTCTTCCTTAGAAAACCTTCCCGTGTCTTGGTCATTTCCATCGAGGGACAAAGCTTCCTGATTTGATGAAGTCCAAGTTTTGGCAGCTTGTGCCTGGGTGTCGTATTGAGAACTCATTGCTGTGTGCGAGGCCACAGAGAACTCACCCTTTCTCCTAAGATGTCTGTAGGGTTGGTTCTTATGTTTAGGAGCTGGTCCGCTTTGTTGAGATGTGTGTGTGGTGTGAGGCCAACATTCGAATTCATTCTTTTGCACGAAGACATGTCATGAAGCCGTTTTCTCCATTGGATATTTGGGCATCTTGTTGAAAAATCACTTAGTCATAGACATTTAAGCTCAGGCAAGTTTATTAAGTTTATTTCTGGGCTTTCAGTTCTGGTCCCCTGATCTACACATCTGCTTTTAGGTCTGTAGTACTGTTTTTTTTTATACAATAATTTTATAGTGAATTTTGAAATCAGACATTGGTTGGCAACCTCCGGGAACTGTGGTCCTTGAAACTGTTTTCTTCACTTCTGGATTTTTTTCCGCCCATATGTCTAAGTAAATGCTTCTGTTTTGTGGGGAGGAAGTTTCTAATTTTCCTTAGCCTGAACCCTTTGCAAATAGATGGTGCTTTGTTCATTTCGCTGAAAGAGGGCCTGTCATTTTTCCTAAGAGAATGTGACACTGAAGGATTAAAGCGCGGACGGTAGAAGGAAAGAAAAGGAGTCCCCAGGGTCCTCTGGGAGGACGGGCGGGCACCGCGCAGCGTTTCTGGTGCTAGGCAGGTGTCCGAGGAGGGCTGGGTGGGAACCACGTGGCACAATGTCTCAGCGGGTTCCAGCAGCTCCTCCAGCACCCACCCCCCTTTATAAACAGCGAAATAAAGCAACCCAGCTCGCCCACCGGCTCTAGTTTGGCAAAACACACTGGTCGGGGAGCCTAGAAGGGAGGGACGGGGTGTGGGGTGCCCCGAACTGTTAGGCATCTGCTTGTGCCCGGTGAGCGGCACCTGCTGCGGGCCAGGGCCCCCATGCCCGGCGGCTGTCGGCCTGACGGGCCCCTCTGCGTCGGTGCTGCGCCCCATCCACGCGGGAACGCGTGGACTTCCACGGCGCGGCAGCTCTGCAGATACGCGCAGCTTGAACTTCCCAGTGGCGGCGATGGTCACATCTCTGCACATAGATTTTTTGCTTTATTTAAAAATGGAGCTGGTCAGTTTCCGCCCGGCACCGCTCGGAGACGCCGCCATCTCTTTCGTCTTGCTCTTGGCCTTCCTGAGCCTGAGCATGTGGCGGGAAGAGGAAACCGAGGGCCTGTGCTTGAGATTCCCGTAGGGCCAAGTTGTATGAACAGGGCATGTCTGGACCCTTGGCTCAACCCCTGGGAAACGTGAGGGATCGCGCCCCGATGCAGCCTGACCCTCACACAGTGACTCATACCTGCTGTCCCCGAAGTCAGAGATGGGCTCACAGTTTAACTGCAGATACTTTAATTTCATGTTTAAAATTTCTCCATAAAGTTATGTGAAAATTGCAATGGAAGCGCACCAGAGTATAAACCAGGGTAACCAGGCTCTCCGCCAGCCTCTTCCGTCAGGCTGGTGGCCCCACCGCTGGTTGGCCTGGGCCGGGTGGGCGGAGCCTCGCAGGAGGGGACACGCGATGGAGGCAGTGTCTGCCGGAAGGGGCGTCCAGGGACGGCAGCGGGACGGCCCCAGGCTGAGCGGGCCAGCGGGCGTGCAGGAGGGAGTCCTGTGTTTCCCTCCAATTTCTGATTTTATTTTATATTTTCCAGACTGGGATTGAATCTAGGGTCTCTGCACGGAGCTACTTCCACAGGCCTCCTCTATCTTCGTGTTTTGGGGCACAGAGTATCGTTAAGTTGCTGAATTGTCTGGATGCAAACTTGCCATCTTCCTGCCTCAGCTTCCCGGGGTGCTGGGATTATAGGCCTGTGGCCCCAGGCCCAGCTGAGACTACTGAGATGTGACAGTAAATTGCAAGCCATTGAGATTAAGATGCCTGGATCACAGTGTGTGATCTATGCCCACGATAGACCCGGGTGTCCTGCTGGGCAGGGTGAGCCAGCCGGGGTGGACAGGTGCAGTTCCCCCGGGCGAGGTCTCTGGGCTGTCAGAGCCGGGACACAAAGTCAGAGGGGGCGGAGTCGGGTGTCACTGGGACTCAGTACCTGATGCCCACAGCTTAATGAAGGAAAGTCCTGTTTCAGAAATTGCCCCTCACGGAGGGCTGGCGGGGGACAGCCAGGACGGTGGGTCCTTCAGGTATCAGGCGTCAGAGTTCAGCGGAGAAGGGGAGGACTGGGGGGACAGGCGTGCGGAGGCCTGTGTACCCATGTGAATGGGCTTAGTGCCTCTGAATTGTGCCCTTGAAACTCCTAAGATACAAAATGGCACCGTGTGGATTTTGCCACAGTTACAGAAAGGCATTAACTCTTCTTAGTGCTGGTGGAGTGACGGCTGTTGGCGGAGCGTTATGGTGAAATGCGTTCCCAGTGCGGCCGGTCACGTTAACCACTCGCACCCACATCCTAGTGATCTGGTGGCTGGAAGTTCACAGGGTGTTCGTACACGAGAGGATGTTGAGGGCACGTGTTGCCTGAATCCCCACCAACAGGGGTGATCAGTAAATTAGTAAAGTCATCTAAGGAATGGTGCGTGTTACGGTTCAGATCTGAAATGTCCCCCCAAGGCCCGTGTATCCGGACGTCATGGATTATCTGTGGATTTCATGTGCTTTGAGGGGGTGGGGACTGGTCAGGAAGGCTGACCACTGAGGGTGTGGGGATCACAGGGTGTGCGGTTTATGGGGGGTGAGGGAATCACAGAGGGTGTGGGGATCACTGAGGACGCTGTGGGCCACTCAGGGTGTGGCCTGGAAGAATGTACTCTTGCCCCGCTGCACCCCAGTGGCTGTTCCTTTCTGTTGCCTGATGCCACACGAAGCTCTTATTTTAGCTGGGCCTCCGCTGTTGCCAACCGCCCTTGAGTGGCCGGAGACCTCCTGGCACTATGAGCTGAGACAGACCTCTCCCCCCATAAGCTGTGGGCGTCAAGTCCTGTGTCCCAGCAACGGGAAAGTGGCTAAGTGAGCGTGCAGCTGTCCTCAGGCAGCTGTGCACGCCACTGTGGGCAGTGACGTGGACCGGCACAAGCAGTGCAGGTTCACTAGAAACAAAGATACTAAATGTGTGCCCATGCTATGTGGGCACGATGGTAGCGATGGCCTCACCTGCCTTAACCATGACATGCGGAATTCATATGTTTAAGAATAAGGCTGGACCAGGCAGGGGGAGGCCGCTGTGGGAAACGTGGGAACGCATTCTTGGTGAGGGGACTGCGTTTCCAACACGCTTATTTTCCTTGAAAATATTTGTATCAAATATGAAAACTGAATTAAAATCACCAAAACATTCAAAAGCCAAAAAAGTTGATGATGCTCTAAAGTGTAATCTACCCTGAAAGGAGACGAGAGAAGGAAGCAGGGCGCGTAAGCTGAGGGCAGCTGTGCTGAGAGCGGTGGGATGCCAGGGTCCGGATGCCAGGGTCTGGGGGCCTCGGCACACGTCCCAGCGTCCTGGGGCCTGTGAGCCCCACGTGGGCCACATGGGGCGTCCGGCCTGCGCCCCCTGCCCTGGCGGATGTGGGCTTTGCCTCCTATGGTCATGGAATTTGCAACACCCATGCTGGGCTCTGCAGAGGATTCTGAGCTGCGCATGAAGGGTGGCATTTATAGCTCCCGCTGGAGTTCCCACATGCCCGGGCCCTTGCCCTCTGCAGTGAATCGCAGCTTCTGAGAATGGTGAGGCCATCTGGAAACAGCTGCCAAGCCTCATTAAAAATAGCGCTCTCTCCCTACAAAATGGGCCGCTTATGTTCAGCAACAGAGTGGCTTCAATCTTTCCTGATTGCGTCTTTCCTCTCCTGGGCACGGGGCCAGCAGATGGGAGCAGGGGCGGCCGGCGATCTGGGAAGCCATCCGCACGGCCAAGCCAGGCCGGGCTGGGTCCCCACCCCAGCGGGTGTCTGAGGTCTGAGCCACCTCGGGGAACCACCTGCTGGTGGCCGGGGCTGCGCGGTTGGAGTGTTAGTTCTGCGGGTGCCGTGGCCTGGTGCATGCTTGGGGCCCTGGGTGCAAGGAGCCGTGGGTGAAGGAGGGAGACCCTGGGCCTTGAGCTATGCCTGCCTGTCCACCCGCGATGATCAGAGGGAGCCAAGCCTCTGACAAGGGGACACGGATGCCCTGCCTGAGTCTGCAGGAGGGACGGGCAGCCCTCACGGGTTGCACAGAGAATATAGAATATTCTTTCCCTACTGCTGACGCTTGAAACCATTTCATCTCTTAAATTATTTTGTCAGATAACATGAACTCAGCTGGGCCTGGCAGTACAAGCTGATAATCCCAGCACTCTGGGAGGCTGAGGCGGGAGGATCACAGGTTCAAGCCCAGCCTGGGAAACTTAGCAAGACTACGTCTCAAAAAAAAAGTTATAAAAGAGGTTGGGCTGGGGATGTAGCTGGGTGCAAAGGCCCTGCATTCAGTCCCTACTCCTGGGGAAAATCCACACACGTGGGTGAAGCACTGTTGTTGTTGATTGCTGTGTTTTACTTACGAAGTCACACAAGCACATGACACTGGATACATGTGGGCTTTGATTCCACCGTCTGTGTGTGGCCAGCTCAGGAACTGGAGCTAACATTGCCCTGTGCCCTCCCCTGCCCAGTGTCCTTCCTCCCCTATGCTGTCCCCACTAGAGCACTGAGCAATTGAGTCATAAAAAATCACTAAAAATGACCTAATGATGTTGCAAATGTGTGATCCTGTAGGGCCACAGTACTCGCTGTCCAACAAAGGTTGGACGTGCAAGTCCACATGGCCAGTGCTAGAGAACCGGGCACCTAAGTTACAAGAAAAATTGTCAAAAAACCCCTCATCTATTTTTAAAAAGTTGATGACTTTGTGTTGGGCTGTACTTGAAGCCATTGTGGCTGAGGGTGGGCGAGCTTGTAGTCCCGGAGGAAGTCCCGTGTGAATTCACCTCTGCCTAGCACGGAGGGGACCGCGTGTGTCAGAGGAGGACAAAGATCTGGGGGAGAGGAACAGGGCTGAGCAGAGGGAAAGGGGGCCATGGAAGGGGCAGGAGACCATGGGACACCCCCCCCCCCCGCGTCTCCTCCAAGTCCGGCTCCTGCCCACCTGGTCTCCTGGACAACACCAAAGTCTTTGAGCAGCCTTGAGTTTCCTGTGGCAGGCCTTACGGGGATGGGGACGTCTGAGGGATGTGGCCTGGAGCTTTGACATGACGCTAGAGCTTGCCCGAGTCTTTTGAGGGCAGGTGCAAGGCCCAGCGGGTGGAGAGTGCAGCCAGGGACCCAGCTGGGGTTCGGTCCAGAGGGTTGTTGGTCCCACGGCCTGGAAAAGGGAAACACAGTGGCGCTTTGTGGCGAGGAACGGCCCTGACGGTGGTGGGTTCCAGTGCACTGGGCTCCGAGAGTTATTCATGGACGAGAAGTGTCTCATCTAAGAAAAGACAAACGCTCCAGGCTGGGAGGATCTTTGGAATGTTTCAGCTGCCAGCGGAACACCGATGTGACAGAACAGAGCAAAGCAGGTGTGTGCCCACATGCGTGAACACACGCACTCTTAGACACACATGTGCACATGTGCGCATGCACATGCACAGATACATGCACACACTCGCACATGCACGCACACCTGTATGCATGCACACACGTGTATACAAGACACTCACATGCACATGTGCAGTGCATGCATGCACACTGGCACATGTGTGCACACCTTCACACATGCACGCACATACGTGCGCACATTGGCACTCACATGCACATGTGCAGTGCGTGCATACAGGCACACTCGCAATGCATGCATACATTCACACATGCACACACACACCCAGGAGCGTGCAGGAACAGATCCACGGAAAGGAATGAAACACTTGCAGAGGTAGCTGGGCTCGCGCAGGGAGCAGCATGGGGCTCCCGTCCTTGCAGGACCGCGTCGCCCCTCCGAAGGTCCCGCAGCTAGAGCATGACGTGACAGAGATCACGACGCAGCCTGACAAACACCTGAGCCTCGTGATTTGTGTTGTTGTTCCAGCGCCCCAGATGACGCGCCACCCCGTCCGAGCGTGGTTCGGAGTGCCGCACCCCTGCTGAGGCCGCCCTGGCTCACGGGGCCTCAACCCTGTCCCCTCTCTTCCCTACCGCAGCTTTAGAACGCCAGGAGCGCCAAAGCTGCGGGAAGGCCGTGACTCGGGGCCGGCCTTCACCCTCCTTTCTTCTGCGCCCCCCGGTCCCCAGCATGGTAGCTCCTCAGAAGCGAACTGGCGTTGGCAAAGCACCAGGCAGCCCGTGCCCTCGTGCTTACCCAGGCTGGCACACGGAGGCTCCGGGGAACGTCCTTCCGACAGGTTCCGACAGAGAAGGGAGGTAACCAAACGCGAGCTGTGTGAGGGTCTCAGGCTGAGCGTCACCAGCACGACACCCTGCTAGCTTTGCTGCTCCACTGGGCCTCACGATGGCCTCATGTGAAGGGACAGCGCTCTCACTCAGCCATCGCCTGACCCCGAGGAGCTCAGTGGCATGGCACCGTTCTGAACTTTGCCATCTACCCGACTGCTGGAGTTCCGTGTCCTGGGGGCATAGTAGGCTAGAGCTGTGAGGGACCTTGGGGACCAGTCAGTCCTGGCCTCTCATTGGCCAGATGAGGACATCTCTGTCCTGAGTCACCGGGTGGTTCATGGCGGGACCGGGGAGCAAACCGATGTGCCCTCCTGGGCTGGGCCTGCTCTGGGGTCTCGGTCCGCGCTGAATTGTGTTTCTGGTCCGAGACCTCCGCTGAGAAAGCGGGCGAGACTGTGTGGATGTGGTGCGCCATGCTGCCACCCTCGGCCACCCTTCCGAGCCGGCCTCGCCTGTTGTACCCGTCATGGCTGTGCCTGGAGTGCCCCTTCTGGTCCTGTTGTAGGTGTTTCTGGTCGGGAGGGACAGTGGGGCAGAAGAGACCACAATTCCGGCCCCACGAAGTAGGAATGAGGTGACGTAGGAATTCATTGCATGCCGTCCGTTCTGAATATCATTAACATTTTAAATCTGTCGTGCGAACACACATCAACTTGACAATTTATGAGCCAGAATCTGATTAGCTTTTCCTGCCCCATGTTTGGAACAGAAGCTTGAGGGGCGTGTCTGGACTTGGGCCAAATGAGAGGTTTCCCTCCCGTTCTCGGTGCTGGTCCCACGTGAACAGGGTTTTCTCCGCTGTCGACAGAGCTATGGAGCAGGCGGTCCTCACGGTACAGGATTCTGTGGGGCCACACGTCCCTTGCTGAGTACCCTGTGTGTCTCACTTTTGGTATGACCTCGAGGTCCTCCGAGATGTCATGGTTATGTCTTCTAACCGTTTTCTTTTGTACTAGGGACCAAACCCAAGGCCTTTACATTGAGCTGTATCCCCAGATCGTTATTTAAAAAGTTTTTTTGACAGCTTCTTGCTAAGTGGCTAAATTGCCCAAGGAAGCTGGGCTGGAACTTGTGATCCTTCTGCCTCAGCCTCCCAGAGTGCTGAGGTGACAGGGACGCACCCCCAGGCCCGGTGTGTGTTCCTGATCTTGAGCCAGGGGCTACAGGGCGACAGCCTCCTGAGTTTCGTAACGGCGGTAGCTCCCAGGGAGTGGTAAGAAGGTGGTTATGGCCAGCATGGAGGCTAGGTGTGGGTAACCGGAGGGCCAGGCAGGCGAGGTAGCCTGACTCTGCGGGATGAGGTTGTCCTTGGAGGGCCCAGAGGAAAGGCGGAGGTGGCTGCCAGGATTGCAGTGTGAAGAGCAAGAGAATTAAAAGAAATGGCCAAGAATAGAGTTGGCCTTTCCCTCCCCTCTGTCCTCTGACTTCGTGATTGTCACGCAGTCTTTGCTGTAAATTAAACGTCTTAATTCTGTGAGGGGCGTTGCTGAAATGCGTTCCTTGATGGCCGCTAGAACCAGCCCAGAAATCCCCAGTGTCCTTGTTCCACATTTTTGAAGATGGAAGTTTTTGGACTTGTTCATAAAAGCCGTAATAGAAACATGTCACCGCCAATGACCACCAAAAACCGCGGGCCCGGATCACGCGCCCGGGGTCAGAGGGATCTGAGAGCCCCGGCCTACGAGCTGCGCAGGGAAATTGCAGTGGGGTGTGCGGGCTTGGGGTCGCCTCTTTCCTGACCTCACTTCAGTACCGCTCTGTCCCAGGAGTGCCGTTAGTGACCAGGACAAAATTGGAAGCAAGATGGAAAAAAAAAATGTCGCGGAGGAAGCATCCTAGCCCAGCAGTGGTTTGCCGAGGAGAGATTTCTGCAGAGTGGCCTTCGGGGACAGTAGGCCCTGAGGGTGTGAAGCGGCGTGGGGAGCATGCTTCCGGCAGTGGTGGGGCTTGTGGGAGTCGGGCAGCTCATGGCTGCAGATGAGGGCAGGAAGGAGAATTGCCGGCCTCAGCACAGATCGCCACTGGTTTGTCACGGCTCGCATCTGAAATGTCCCTCAGAGCCCATGCACTAAAGGCGCGGTCCCTAGCCTGGGACTCTGCTGGGAGGTGGGGGGACTCGGGGAGGCAGGGCTTGCTGGGAAGATGTTAGGTCACCGGGGCCTGTGCTGGGTGGGCGGGGGGACCATGGCTTCTGCTCTGACCTTTGCCCCCTGGCCGCCATGAGTCAGGCAGTCCCCTCTGTCGCCGATTCTGCCATGATGTTCTGCCTTGTCACAGGCCCGAGAACAGGGCAACCAACTGTGGGTGAAGACCCCCTGAAACCGTGAGCACAGTAGACCTCAGTTCGCAGCTCTGTCCAGCCTTGGGACAGCAATGGCCGCCCGTCCCAGCTGACGACATGTGTGACATCATATGTGTGTGCATGAAATGTGCCGATAGAGCACACAGTGTGCACATTAGCTGTGCCGAGGGAATAGATCCCCGAAAGATTCCAGGCTTGGGTGTGATTAATCATTTTATACAGCACCTTTATTTTCAAATAGTTGTGATGACAGACTTTCTATAAATAGCAGTGTCCCTTGGTACATTTAAAAATGGCAGTTTGTGTATGAATACAACTTGGCGAGACAGCCGTGCTTGTGTATGTAAGGGGACGTCTTTTCCGTGTAAGAAGAGAGAAGAGTACGGGGTGAGGGAGGCGCCTGGCGGGGGGGGGGGGCCTGGATTTCACTTGTTTACCCAGATATGTTTTAGCAAAGCTAATTCTACTACGTGTAGCCATATAAACATGTTACCTTGCGTGGTGGTCTCTAGGGATGAGAAGTAAGAATTTACCCAATCAGGGCAGTTCCCCTGGCGTCTCTACGCGTCGATAAATGAGTAAGTCGGTAACGAGGTGCACAGTGGAGTTAAAGGGACAGGAAGGCTGGTCTCTGCCTCCCAGGTGTGGCCCCCCCTCCAGCGCAGCCTCTCCTGGGTCCCGCTGTAAGGAGGGGAGAACCTGGGTAGGACCAGCCCAGGTCACAGCAGCCGTCGCTGTGTGACCAAGCTTGACCACCAAGCGGTGCAGGCTTGTTACCCGCCCCAGCGCCGTGGGAGGCCGAGGCAGGGGAATGGCACGTTGCAGCCCCACCTTGGCAGCCTAGTAACTTGCTGAGACCCTCTGTCACAATCAAAACCAAAATGAAGGGGTGGGCGGGGCTGGGGTGCAGCTCCTGGGGAAGACCCTGACCACACTCCCCAGGACCGCGACAAGATAGAACGGGTCAGAGCCAAACGCAGCGACGAGAGGCCCTGGGGGGCAGCAGCCACTCCTGGGCCCTGCTCCCTGCGCCCTGGTGGCGCCCACCACTCGGGCGGCGCTTGGGTGGACCGGTATGGCTCTCCTTGGGCTGTGGGCTGCGTTCAGAAGGCTCCATGGCTCCTTCTCGTCACACCTGTTGCAGACCACAGCAGGACGGGTCTGAGGAGTTCAGTCCAGGATCCTGCGCTGGCCGTCCTGGGTCTCCAGGCCCTGTCCCTTGCCAGCTGCTCCCTGCCCACATCAGTAGAGGCTCTCCTGCTCCCCCAGCCAGGTGGCAGGCTTTATCTGGACACTGCCTCCCCGTCGGCGGCACGCCCAGGCTGCTGGGACCGTACGCATGGGTGTTGGGGGGTGCGCGCCACCTTACAGGGGACAGAGAGAGGGCGGAGGGGTTCCGACATGCCACACCCCAGCTGTGTGCCGCAGGGGGTGACCCACGCTGGAGGCGGCAGCCCAGGTCTGCCCCGTGGAGCTACTCTGGGCAGGAGGTAGGTGGCTGGGAAAGGGGGAGGCGGCACTGTGGGGGCCATGGGACAATGGCCTGAGGCCTGGTCCTGTCCTCTGCGCTGTTGCCAAAGACCGTGTCCGTCCTAGTGTGGCGGGGGCTCGGGCAGCCCATAGACAGCATGCTTTGCCTGCACACATGTCCTGCCGCCAGCCGCAGGGAGCTCTAGGCAGCATGCAGTCCCCAGAACTGGTCGTGGCCCCCGCATGCTTCCCCCCAAGCAGTGCCCCATCCGCGAGGTCACAGTGCGGCACTTGTCTGGCCTGGTGCCTTGCTGGCCCGGTGAGGATAGCCAGGCCATCTGTCCCGCGCAGCGTGGCGGCCTCTTCCCGGAACCTGTCAGGATTTCAGCAAGGCAGCAATCGCTGAGCAGGCCAGCGAGTCCTGGAAGGCGTCATTCATAAAATACCGTGTCACCGAGGACACAGGGCACACGCCGCATGGCCGTGACAGGCCCTGGGTGGGAGCCCGGGGGAACCTGGCCCGTTCATCCCGGCTCTCCTCGGCCGGGCTGGCTGCCCAGCTCTGCCTTGGGAGCCAGTGAATGTGAGCCGGCTGGGTGGGGTCCTGGGCGGGGACTTTGAGCATCTTCTGCTGGCTTGTTTCCTCCTGGACTGAGTATGTGGCCTCTCACTGAGCGACATTCTCGGCCTTTTTACTGTTTGGGTTTGGGAATAGGTCTCACCCTGGGCTGGGCCTGGCCGGGCTGGGCTCCAAAGTGTGATCCACTTGCCTCCGTCTCCCAGAAAACTGATTACAGATGTGCGCCCCCTACCCGGGTGTGGCTCAGTGGTGAAAGGGCTTGCCTATTACGCGCAAGGCCCTTAGTTTGATTCCCCAGTCCATACACATTAGCCAGGTGTAGTGGGGCACGCCTGTAATCCCAGAACTCAGGAGGCTGAGGCAGGAGGATTGCTAGGAATATGAGGCCAGCCCAGGCTACGTAGTGAATTCAGGACCAGCCTGGACTACAGAGTGAGACTCGGTCGGGAGTTTTGCGAAATGGGGATGGCAGATGGACCTGATCCAGGACCCCTGGAGGGAAGCCTGGCAGAGAGCGGGGTCTCCCGTCTGAGTTGGTGACTGGCGTGAGTCTCGTGTTCTGGTTTCATCTTGTGATTCCTGGGACTTCCTGGGACTGCCGGCCACAGTGTGAGCGCGCAGATCCAGTTTTCGGTAGTGAAGCACCAAGCTGGACCCCCTGAGGGTGAGTGTGGTCCACAGGGGCTGCATCCCCCGGGTCCCTCCACCCACCTCCTGCCGGTGGAGGCCTGGACTCAGCCTTGAGGGCAGCGGCTGTGCTGTCCTGGAGCCACTGCTGGATGCCAGGCAGGGAGGGGCCTGCATCATCAGGATTTCTTTCTATTTCAAATCAGAGTGGTTAGGGTTGACCCTGACCTTTCTGGGTCCATGGTCATTTTTTTAATATCTTTCTGTATCTCTAAGATTCTTTAACATGGCCACATAAGAAAAGAACCATAATAATGGAATTCATAAGGCTAAAAAATATAAGAAAAGGAAGTTAAATTTCTGAAAAATTTCTGAAAAGTAAATGTGTGTACATGCAAAAGACGTTCAGGTTATCATATCAGTCAGTTTTCTTAGGCTTAACTTACATGGAAGACTTATACTGCACACCTAGTTCCAGGCTACAAGACCGTCTCATTAGCCGTGGGGTTGGTAGGACGCGTGAGTACACATGACTCCGTCGTTTCGCCTCTGTGATAAAATCAAATGGAAACCCCGTCACTGAGGGATGCGGCTGGGGAGGAGAGACCGTGTCTGGCCTCCAGCACTGCTCTGGAGCCAGGGATAAAAAGCAGATTGAACCCTGATGCTAATAACCTCGTCTCTGGGCTGGAGGAATAGCACAGCGGTTGGGGCACTGGCCCAGCAAGCACAGGCCCTGGGCTCAGTTCCCCGGCGCCATGTAGAGCTGGGTGTGGTGGCACACATCTGTAATCCAAGTAATTGAGAGGCTGAGGCAGGAGGATTGCTGGGGATTTGAGGCCAGCCTGGGCTACAGAGTGAGACCCCGTCTCAATAATCACAGTAATAGTAATGATAGTCTTGTCTCAGTTCTGATGAGTAAGGACAGTTTCCTGCAGGCTAAATCTAAGTGCTTGGGGCAGACAAACCAGGCCAGGGTCAGTCCCCCAGCAGCTGCGTCCAGTGGGTCACCTGACTGGCAGACTGCAGCTCTGAGTGCAATCTGGGAAAAGCTGTCCCAGAACTAGCGCTTCTCACCAAAACGTGGACTCCAGACCGTGCCGGGTCGGGCTTCGCTCTGTCAGGACGGTAAACCCAAGCAGATCGTGGAGAAGCCGGACCTCGCAGTGCCCCGCCGGCAGCATCACCAAGGCGGCCTCCTTGGGGGCTGGAGTCTCTGTGGAGGCCACCAGTCAAGATGACGTCGTGCTGAGTTGGGTGGCCCCGCGTGCAAGGGCTGGTGTCCCATGCAAGGACCCAGAGACACGGGTCTGAAATCCTTGCAGTCTGGGAGGTTGAGGCAGGAGGATCGTAAGTTCAAGCCCAGCCTAGGTGACTTAGCAACGTGGAGAGGCCCTGTCTCGTCATTTAAAAAATAAAATAAAAAAGGGAACTGGGCATGTAGCTCGGTGCGAAGGCTCTGGGTTCAGACTTTGGCACCGTGTGCACACACCCTCAGGAGGAAAGGTCACAGGGCGGCGCGGCTGTGGCCTTAGCTATCAGACTGTCTAGAGACGGGAGTGGAATAATGCTCTAACGCTGGGGGGAAGGAGGGGGGAGGGAGAGAGCGAGCGAGCGAGCGAGAGCTGGGCATTGCGCCGCATAGGAGGCCGCACTCCGAAAGGGTGAGGGAGCGTGGCAGTCCTGTCACTCTGCAGATGACAAAGCTGAGGCCCAAAGAGCCAGGTTTCTCCGTACCGGGGAGGAGCGTAGCTGGCTAGGAACCTGGTTCTTGAAAATCCTGGGGGATGCCAGCCTGTGAAGCAGCTTTTAAAATTAAATCTCCAGGTTTCAACCACATGCCTGGATTAGGGTGTTTTCTCTAGGTCCCAGGGAGTCTGGGATTTATCTTGGAGGAGCCGCTTGATCCGCCGCCTTGTGCCTAAGACGCGGGCGTGGGCGGGATGGTGGCGAATCCCAAGCCCGCTGTAGGCACAGACCAGACAGAGAAGGACGGCACAAGCCGAGAGGGCAGGCTCGAGCTGGCCCCGCCCACAACACAACCGCGAGAAGCCTTAGAAGCTGGCACCATTAAGTATTCCTGAGGGGTAGGAAGAAATGCGCTCGGTCTCAGCCGGAGTGGAACCCCTGGAAGGCAGATTTAACGAGAACAGAGGGGGAGAGAAAGGGGACGCGAGACCCGAGGAAAACCTCAGAGGACGGGAGCCCAGCTGGCACTCAGCAACCCGATGGCCGGAGACCGGGAGCGCCCGGAGCCCGAGCCATGACCCCCCAGGGCAGAGCCAGGGACAGGGTGGAGGGAGGGGGGGACTGGAACAGGGACAGAGGGGCAAGGGAGGGAAGCGTCTGACCAGGCCCTGCTCTGCGTGCGTCATTTATGACCCGGCCTTGCAAATGCCCGCCTGCAGAAAAGGGGACAGGGAGGGAGACGGCCAAGCCGCCACCGCGGGGGCGCGTGCTGGCGCCCACACTCCGGGACCCTGCGGGGTCCCCAGTCCCACCCAGGAGGGAATAAAAGCAGCCTGCGGCCAGGTGATGGGAAACGGGGTGGGACTGTGAGGCCAGGGAGGGCAGGGACTGGGCGGGAGCCTCGGGAGCCTGGGTACGTCGGAGGGCACCTTTGATCCGGTGCAGCCCTGCGCCCGACACAGCTGAGATCTGGGGACCGGGGATTCCGGGTGGTGGTGTGGTCCCATGTCTCCGTCACTTTCTGCTCCCCGGGACGCAGTCCCTGACCCCCCAAACTGAGGGAGAGGAGGCCTAGCTCACAGTCGCCGCGTCCCTGCTGGTCAGCACGTGGTTGGCTGGCATGGAGGGAGAGCAACTGCTCCTGGCGTGGCAGCAGAAGGCAGAGGGACAGGGCAGGGGTCCATCCCCCCAGCGGCTGTCCCTCCCGACCAGAAACCAGTAGATTAACCCCCACGACCCAGTCACCTTCCAGATACGTGAGGCTCTGGAGGACCCCCTGGGTGCAAGCCACAGCACCCCGGAAGTGCCCAGCCGCAAAACTGGACACGTGGGAATCAGGCTGGAGGGGCACTTGGCGAGCTCGACCCTCACCCTGCGGTCCTGTCTCTGTTGGGTGACAGCTGTAGGTGGCTGGCTGGACCCCGCGGGGCTGGGCCTTTAGTGGGCGACCAGGGGCGTCCTGGCCCCTGAGCTGTTTTAGGCTGCATTCTGGAGGGGCCAGGCCAACCAGGGGGTCCCCCGCTGGGACTGACAAGGGGAGCCCTGCAGAGAACGAACCCCGGGCTCCTGAGGCAGGAGGGGGTGTGCGAGAAATCTGAACCCCTCTCAGAAGAGAGAACCGAGATGAGACACGAGACCAGACCGTTGCAGCTGCCCCCAGCTTTTCTGCGGGGCTTGGCTCCCGCGGATTCTGGAGGAACCTGGGACACAGTGTGGGTGGACGCCCCCGCCCCCTGCCGCGCCCCGCAGCTCCCCCACTCCGTCCTTCCGGTGGACCGGAGTAAAGATGACCTGAGCCTGTCCAACCCTCTGGGCGGTCACAGGGCACCGGCGGGTCTCTCCCTCCCGGCACCTCAACGCTAAGCCCGCGTTTAAGCTTCCTGCGCCTGCCCAGCAGGCCCTGAGGTCCCTCCGGGCTCCATGGGACCAAGGTGTCCAGACCGGGTGTGCGCTGCGGGTCGCCTTTGTGCGGGATCTGAGCCAGGGCGGCAGAGCGCCTGGAATTCCAGTCACTGAGGAAAGACAGACGGAAAGGGCCTGCGTGAATAGGAACGTTCTGGCTGCTTTCATGAGGATCCTGGCCCCACCTGATGCCTCCTGTGGACAGCCCAGTGCCTAGGAGGCCAGCGCGGCCCAGTCCCTAGAGGATGCGTCTTAGAAATGACCAAGACGTGGGCATCTGCCGCTGGGGTCCGGCTTTTGTTTTCCTAACACCAGTAGTCACAAAACAAGAAAGCGCTCCAAGGACTTCCTCAGCGCGCAGGTGTGTGTGTGTGTGAGTGTGTGTGTGTGTGTGGGGGGTGTGGGTGTGGGGTGCACATACAGCGCAGACACAGGCGCACTCCCAGGCGGCCGGGGTGGGGCAGCCTACGGAGTCTCCGTCTGGGGACAAGGTTAAAGAACACAGCAGACCTCCTTTTTCTAGTTGTATCGGGTTTAAATTTTTGTCTGTTCTGGCCCCAGGCAGCCACACTTTCACGCTCAGCTGCCCGCCCAGCCCGTATTAATTTTTGATTTTGAGATGGAGACTTGCCCAGGTGTCTGGGCTGGACCCAAACTTGGGACTCTCCTGCCTCCGCCTTCCAGAGTGCCCGGGTGACTCTCGCCCTGCCAGCGTGCCAGCGTGTCAGCGTGCCAGGAGGGGTGGCGAGCAGGGGGAGGGCTGGCGCTGGCGATGAGCGCCTGCCGGGGCGCTCAGTTGAGGACGGGTCTCCCAGGACCCCGCAGGGCGCCTGCTCTGCAGCAGGACGTGCAGGATGGTTGGAAGTGGCCCCATCAGGCCGAGAGCGGGAAGAGAAGCTCCGCCCCCTGTCAGTCAGCAGCGTTAGAACCCGATTGGCGCTACTGCTGGGGGCGGGGCTCCACACTGCTCACCACGTGCTGGCGGCTCCTCGGCCCTGGTGGCCGGCCCTTCAGAGGCCGCAGCCCGCGCAGTCCCCGGCTCTGGGCGTCGGGGGCCTCTGCCATAGGCGACAAGTCCCAGCTCTGTAAGCGGGCGAGCGGGAGGGCCCTTTCTCCCCGTTTGCTGTGCAGACACACCGCCGGCGCTCACGGCTGCTTTGTTTTCCTAGGCCGCGAGACCCACAGAGGCAAGGCAGCTTGTGGGTGATGGCCAGGCCATCCGTCGTGGCTCGGGTCTGGAGTGACCCCCAAACGCGGCATGTGCCTGCGGGTACTGTGTGGGGGGGAGGTGGGGCCTGGCTGGGTGCTTGGGGCACGACCCGGAGGCGTCCCCGCTCCGCCCCTTCTCCCAGACGTGTCTCTGCTCCGCCACGCGGGAGGGTCTCTGTCTCTGGAGCTCCGGCGCTGGCCCCAGCCCTGCCCGGTCCCTGTGATTCCACCATTCCCGGGCTGCCCACCCGTGAATACGCTGAGACTTTCTGAAACTGTGAGCTAAATTAAATCTTCCCTAAATTGTGGACGTCAGGTATTCTGTCCCAGCCACAAAAAAGTAACTAAGGCACCATCCCAGACAGGTAACCCCTCCCCAGGGCAGGAGCCCCCTTGAGGGTCTTCCTGGGCTCGGGACATCTCTCATCCCTGCAGTCACAGGTGGACATAAGTCTGCTCACCTTTCGAGAGAGCCTTAGTCATTTTTTGTTACTGGGACAGGATCACTGACGTCCATAACTTTAGGGAGGAAAGGTTTATTTTAGCTCACAACTCGGAGCTCTTGGTCCATTCATGGTGGCTGGCAGTGGCAGGAAGGGTGTAGCAAAGATCAGCTGCTCACAGCTCCACACGAGGAGGAATCAAACCTGGGTGAAGCGGAGGCAGGCATGTGCACCCTTCTAGGCCACGTGCCTGTCATCCCCACACGCCTGTAACCTGCCCCTCCTGGCCAGGCCCCGCCGCCTCACAGCGCAAGGAATCCATGGATACTCCACTACATCCGAATGTGTGAGGTTTTTAGGGGACACTCAGGTCCAACCATTGCACCAGGTGCCAAGCGTGGGGTCCAAACACAGGCCACGTCCAGCCCGGAGGTTTCGCAGCCTCTTCTGCTGGCCCGTCCACCCCAAGATGCTGTTTGTAGAAGGTCTGTCAATGGCTGTTCATGGAACTGAGCTGGGTCACCTCACTGAGCCCTGGACGCCCCTGTGTGGTATAAGCTGCACATAGGCTGACAACAGCCTAAGCGAGGTCCCTGCCTCGTCCGCAGTGGAAGAACTCATCAGATCACCACCCAACATGTTTCTGGGGCTCAGGTGGAAGTGGGCAAGGCCTCCGCGTCGGGTGGGGGGCTGGCAGCCTCTTAGTCTTGCCCCACCTGCCAAGGGTGACCTCAGGGAACAAGGTTCCCACTGCGTGTGACTCGGGTCCATTTTCTCAGTTTTCCCGAGGATGGCGTCTGGGTGGTACCACATTCCATATTGGGAGAGGAGTTACCGCACAGGACCCGCAACTCCCTAGGCTGTGAGAGCCGCGGCTGGAAGTAGTTAATCGGACTCCTGCAATGTCTAAAGGGTGGCACCCGTGCCCAGGTCGGGGAGTGGAAGTCTAGGCCTGTCAGGAAGTAATGGGGTCCCTGTGTGCAGGCGAACGTCCGACCGGGAGAGACGTGGCAGGCCCTGGCCGTGCCTGGCCCAGCTGTGCGTGTGCACGTATATGTGTGTGTGTGAGGGCGTGTGCTGACAGTCTCAGCATGGGCCAGGAGTGTTGTGTCCTCATTCAGTCGCCCCGGCAGCTCCCCCAGCCCATGGAGACCCGACTGCTGACAGAGTCTCATTAGCAAACCCGGCTCAGGGACTGCTGGGCCGGGAGAAGCACCCACGCTGTCCCCAGGCCGAGCTTTACGTGCCAGGGTGCACTGTTCGTGACACATCAACCCCGCCAACTTTGATGGAGCCGAGTGTCAACCTGGCTTCTTTCCGACAGTGAGGACAGCGTCCTGCTGGAGCTGGGCCTTGACGCCTCCGTCCGTCTCATCGATGGGCCGCCAGCCTGTGGGCACGAGGGATCGGGCTAATCTGTTGCTAAGCACCAGAGACTTGGGGGCGGGAGGGCCGGGAGAGCTCCGCACATCATGGAGGGGATAAGAATCCTGAACAGAAATTTGGCTCGTTGGTATAAACTCTGTGTTCTCCAGGTTTAATTTTTATTGATTGATTGATGATACTGGAGATCAAACCCAGGGTCTTACTAACTCTGAGCTACATCTCCAGCACTCTCTGTCTCTCTCCCTCTCTCTGAATTTGAGACAGAGACTTGCTAAGTTGCCCAGTCTTGGCTGGAACTTCCTGTCTCAGCTTCCCACCGTGCTGGGACTCCAGGCCTGCACCGCCAGGCCCTGTTCTTTCTCCAATTTTTCAGGTCAATATTTTCCCTGACCTACCTTGGCTTCCTATTGTACAAAGGGAGAACTCAGAGGGACAGCAAGTTTATTCTGAGAGACTGGGACAGCCTCTCCTGGGGAGCCCAGGATGCCCCGCTGGATGGCGGCCACTTCTTAGGTTCTGTGCGGTATGTGGGACACGCATACACTACACGTCTTTGTGATTTCGGTGAAATGCAGATCCCACTGAGTGTCCTGCTCTGTTGTTAGTTTGACCTGCTAGAGAGACTTGAGTGAGGGACTGGTGGCCGGCCGGCTGCTCGTGTCCCCTTCGTCTGCTGCCCTGGAGCCTGGCCCGGGCTTCCAGCGACACATCTGAACTACAAGCCCCAGTACCTGGGGGCCTTGGACACTGGCGTGTCCAGGATCTGCTTTTGAAACAAATGAACACACAAAAAACCAGGCCTGGTGGTACAGGCCTGTCATTCCAGCAACACAGGAGGCTGAGATAGGAGGATAGTGAGTTCAAATCCTGTCTGGGCAACTTAGTAACTTAGCTAGATCCTTAAAAAAAAAAAAAGGTTAGGCAGGCATTGCTCAGTATTGTGAAGGTCCCGGGTTCCATCCCCCGCGCCACACGCACACACACATATACACAAACACACAAAAAAGCAATGAAAAACCACATATCAGCAAAGTGGAAGGCCGAGGGCCAGAGACCCATTCTTTCAGGAGAGGCTGGTCCAAACGTGTCTCGTGACTTTAACGTTCTGGTGGGACACATGTGGCCCCTCTCTAAGAAGCCCGCACAGGTTGCCTGGAGGGCCGGGCTGGGATCAGGTCCCACCCCCTGAGGCTTTCCCGGGCCTGCAGAGCCGTGGGACCATGTGGCCAGCTGTGCATCTGCAGGGGCTGACAGAGCCAGGCTGCTCAGAGGGAACCCTTTGTTCTAGAAGGGGAGGAGAGACCACCGGGGCACCAGTATGGCTTCATTACCACACTAGCAGCCAGCAGTCATGGGTGTGAACAGACACAGTGCTGGAGAGTTCGGAGCACCTCGCCCGCAGCTGGGCCTGGGCAGCCCTCAGGACTATCTTACAGACAGCAACCCAAGGGCAGAAGGTGCTGCCCTCGGTGCCCACCAGCCTGTGGCCCCGGGGCACCGTGACCTGGGAGGGCGTGGGCGTGGCCTGCAGAGGTCAGCGAGCTGGCAGGAGCCAGGGCACCAGACTAGCACGGGCAGGGCCTGGGGCTCAGCAAGCTCCTGGTTCCCAGTGGAGCTGTAGGTCCTGAGGTAGTGGCCCCAGAGCCCGGTGGCCACACCTGGGGACACCTGGGAGTCCCTGACTGAGAGGTCAGCTTTACTGTCTCTTGGGTTTAAATACCAGACACCAGCCGCTTAGAGAGGAGAGACTGATTTACTCATAGTGTCAGAGGGTTCAGTTCACGTCGCCCTCTGGGACACAGAAACAGCAGTGGGTCAAGGGTCGGGGGGGGGGGCAGCTGTTCATGGCAGCCAGGAAGGAGAGAGGGACAGGGAGAGATGGCGGGGGAGATCGGAGCCAGGGGCTAGAATGCCCCCTCCCAGGTCATGCCCCCCGGGACCCACCTCCCACCGGCCCCTGCAACATCACAGCCAGCCATGAACCCACCCATGGGTGGATCCACTGATGAGCACGGCACCCCTGGGCTTCAGTCACACAGGGGACTTTGGGGACATTTCAATCTAGACCACAGCACGGGCAGAGTCCTGGAGAGCAGGGTTGGCACCCATGGGACAGAATCCGATGCCCGCACAGCCAACACTCCCAAGGACCGAGCCCGCCTGGTCCAGCAGGTGCCCGGCCGGCGGGTGGGGAACCGCCAGTCTTGTGGGCACACCACAGGCCTAGCCGACGCTGGGTGGAGACACAGGATCGTGTGGGAAGACTGTTTTTCCCTAGAATGTCTAAACTATGGCTAAAGAAAACGTCAGCATTTTGGTTTAATTCCCACCTGGCACTTTTTCTCAGGGGAAAATTGGTTTCAGTATGTTTCTTTTCTTTCTTTCTTTCTTTCTTTTTTTTTTTTTTAAGCCTCATCACGAAGCTTCTATAGTTAGGTGTAATTCATCAAGGTTTAGAATTAGCCTGAATTTCTGTGAATCCGCCTAAGCTTCTCACACAAGGCTGGTGATGATTGCTGCTTCACGGCATTAAGATGCAAATGGTGCAGGGAGTCACCCATCTACGGCTGGGCTGACGCCTGTGGAGACCCTGGCGGGGGATGGAGGAGACGGG
>PVKB01003666.1:0-133279 GCA_004027205.1 Ctenodactylus gundi | reverse complement strand
GGTGGTAGAAAAGAGGGACCACGTGCAAAGACACCATGCAGGTGCCCGCCGAGGGGGGAGAGGCTGGCAGTGCCCTTCATACCAGGGGTCCCCTCCCCGGGTCCCACAGCTCTGCCCAGCTGCATCGCGGGTTGGGCCCGGGGTGACCTCCTGCCCAGTCCGACAGCCTGCTCTGACTGGATGCTTTGTAACCTCAAAAGCTGGTTTTGAAAGTGAGCAAGTGACTCCTGTGCTGTGCCGCAGAGGCGAGGGCGACGCGGCCATTTCTCTCTGCCCCCATCTAGGAGCTGCCTTTGAGAAAGTGTGTGCTTGCCACAGTGCAGGGCTTCCTGATGAAAGGGCCTCAGGAGGTGGCCTTGAGGGGCTGGCGGCCTCCTTCCCTGAGGGCCAGGCGGGCGGAGGCCCCGAGGCGGCTGGGAGGAGGACAGCGTGGGGCCTGCTGTCTGCTGGGACTACAGGGGTCTCCCTGCTCCTCTGGGTGTGGGTGCTGGATCCTAGCGGGGTCTGGGTGGTTCCTTCTGAGAGAATTCAAAGTGGCAGAGAAGACACAGTGCAGTGACATCATGGAGAGGCTGGGTGGTGCTAGGCTGTCCTCCCATGTCCCCATGTCCCCTGCCCAGTGCACAGCTGTCTCCGCTCACAGCCCCTTCCTTGCTGGCCCCATCTCCTGGCCTCTGTCCCCACATCCCTCTCTGTGTCCTGTCCACAGCCCTGCCCTGGGCGGCCCTCCAGTCTGAGCCACAAGCCCCGAAGGCCGGTGTCCCTGGGAGCAGGGGCAGTGGCTCCAGCAGCTCCGCCAGAGGAGCCGGAGGGAGTACCAGTGCGTCTGGCTGTGAGCAGGGCTGAGCTGGGAAGACCCCCTCACACCCCGTTCCCTGGGCACGTGACCGAAGGCGCTGCCCCTGCTCTCTCGCATGGGGCCTCAGGAAGGCAGGCTGGCTCCAGTGTGCTGGTCAAGCTGCCACAGTGCTGGCTGCCTTGGCACCTGCATGCCACCTTTGCACGAGAAAGCAAGGCTCTGGTTCTGTGCGGCCGCAGAGGTCCTGGGTCTCCTGGGCCCCCTCTGGTCACTCTAACCAGAGTGCAATGCCGGGTGCCTGGCCTTCCGACTGACAGGGACATCTCAGAGGTGGCTCCTGTGGTGACCGAGGCACTGCTGGGCACGCCCACGCCTCCCTCCCTCCCCCACCCCGGCCTGGTCTGCGCCGGGTGCTTTGCCAGCCTCCCGTGCTCATGCCTGTGGGCTCCAGGCATGAGGATCCTCTGTGCCGGCTGCTCCTCACCTCACCTGGGTGTGTTGGAGCTACGTCCTCAATGCCCAGGCAGGGACAAAGCCCCAGCCGAGCCAGGCGCGGCAGAGGGACATGCTGCTCTGGCCACCTGCTCGGCAGATGACGTGGGAGGCCCCTTCCCCAGCCGGCCTGGGGGTGGGGTGTGATCGACGTCTCGGTCCCCAAGGGGAGGGGCTGAGCTGGGACAGGAGGCAGCTGTCGGGGCGGAAGTGTGGGCGTCCGCGTGGCCCTTGCGTGGCCCTTGCGTGGCCCTGTCTTGCCTTGGGTGCAGTCCTCCCTGGGGCCCCGGACTGTGCCCCTGGGCCATCGTGGTTTCTTCTCTGGCAACGATACTTAGCAGCAACAACTAGACCGTGCTAGAGCTAATTAGAAGGATGATTTCCATATTAATAATTAGCTCCTGAGACAGCCGGCGAGCAGAGGCCTGCGTTGCTTTGTGCACAGGGGAGCCCTTCGATGAACTGGGGTGTATATCGACCCCCAGGCAAATGCAGCTCATTCAGCCATGGCCTGGGACTCTCGCCCTGAACATGCCCGGTATCCTTAACAGAGACCCCTCCAGGAAAGGCAGCCCCCAGCAGAGGCAGGAGCGGTTGGCAGAGGGCTGACAGTGCCAGGGCCCCTCCAGTACCCTGAGCTTCTGCTGACAGTGGAATGGGTTTTTGTCACGGTGTGGGTGAGTGGCAGGCACCTACGAGCGTCACCTGGGAGGCCCAGGGAGGGGGAGAGGAGGTGGGGGTCACAGAGGAAGACTGCCACTCTGTCCCCACACCCCAGCCGGGCCGTGCCAAGGAGCCCAGAAGCCTGCCAAGGTGAGGCGGGTGGGCAGCTTTTAGCTGCTTGCGGGGGAGTTTCTAGAAGTGCACCAGTGCCCCAGTGTGTCCAGCCTTCCCCGAGCTGGCCGAGGGGTTGGCGCCTGACGAGGTCCTCCGAGCTGGTCGCCGTGAGGATGCGGCTGGGGGATGAGAGAACACGTTTTATCACGATGACTTTTAAGGCACCAGGTCTTGGGATGCTTGCCTCAAACCCTATTTGAGAAAACGTAAGATATACACATATTTCAATAAAAGTATTCAGGGAGAGTTATGAAAAAATCTTGTCACATTATAGCCTGGGGTGATCATCCATATTGTCAACTTGGGAATTTAGAGATTTACCCAAAGAGAAGGCTTGGTTCACAGCAGCCTGTGCGCGTCCCTGTCCCTGAGCCAGGCTGTGCCGAGGCCCCAGGGTCCCCCGGGGGTATCGCTGAGCGAGACCAGCCCCTGCCTTGCTGGAGCGGGAGGGAGGAATCAGCGAATCTGGCCCCAGCATCCCGAATCTGCAGAGGGAGAACAGATGTCCTCCGGAGAAGCCGCTGCCACGCGGAAGGGGCCCCGCTGGGCGCCCCCTGCTCTCCCCTCAACCGAGGGGACATTGAGAGGCTGATGATCCGTGGGGAGTGCAGGGCAGTGGGGATCAGGTTCCAGTTCAGAGGCTGTGCTATCCCCGTGTACACCACCCCCGCCTGAGGAGATAGCCGACTGAGTGGGTGAGATGGGGCGGTCCCGTCGGCATCTCAGGAAAAGTGTAAGCAAATAAGCCAGCAAGTTAGTGGGAAAGGGGTTAGTGAGCAGGGTCAGACCCGACTGGGAGAAGATGGCCTTGCCGCCTGCCGCTGGGCCTGGCCGGCCCGAGCCTCTGCGCCGAACTGCCTGTCCAGCCCTTCCCGTGGCTTTGATGTTGGGACAGCGTCTCGCTGGTTCACTAGGCAGCACAGGCTAGGTTCAAACTTGGGGTCCTCTTGCCTAGCCTCCCGGAGTGCACCTGCCTCCCTATGACATGAAGTGACCCCCAGCTGAGACACCTCTATCGACAGGAGACCCCCAGGAAAACCCACGTGATGCAGTGTGGGGACAAGGGGCTTGTTTGTAGGATTTATGAGTTTAAACCATGTACTATAAAAACACTAGCTTGGGAACTGGCACTGTAGCCAGGCCCAGGGGCACAGGCTTGTCATCTCAGCACTCTGAGGGACTGAGGCAGGAAGATCGCAAGTTCAAGCCCAGCCTGCTAGCAAGATCCTGTCTCAAAATCAGAAAAATCTGACTGGGGATGTAGCTCAGGGCAAAGACCCTGTGCTTGGTCCCTAGTACACGAGAGAGAGAGAGAGAGAGAGAGAGAGAGAGAGGGACCTGATCACGTGGCTTCTGGTAAGGGTCTTGGGGCAGGGGGAACTGGCGATTTGAGTAGAGTGAGAACTGAGCTGCGGGCGTCCTGGGCCTGGGAGGGGAGGGAGGGGTCCCACCTCTGCGGGTCTCGAGAAAGGAGACAGTGGGGTCTGAGCCGCCTTCTGCCTTCCAGTGTCCCCTGGCCTGGTCATGGTCCCACGTGAGTTATCCTACGAGACAATGTCTGTGATTTTCTGCAGAAACAAATGTTTGTATTTCTGGTCAATATTTCCAGGGAACTAACCAAGTGCTCCACAGACCCACCAGGGATGGTGTTTCCTGGGTCCTGACTTCAAGTGACTTCACTGGGGTTGCAACTAGGAGCCTCCAAGCCCGCCAGTGGCCCTCGTCCCTGTGCCCCAGGAGCCTCAGACCTGGAGTGGGGCAGCAGTGCTGGCCGTGGGTGATGCAGGCCGCTGTGCAGCCCACACCCAGCTGCCCTGAGGCCAAGGGCCACCCGTGTCTTTCCAGTGGGGAGCTACACAGCTGTCACACATGACTTCCTGCCCTCCGTGCCCCCCAGTCCCTGCCTCTGGCCACCCCGTGGACAGTCCGTACTGTTAGGAATCAGGCTGCACAGGAGGGGGGCAGCGGGCTCATATGGGAAGCTTCACTGTATTTACAGCTGCCCGTCACTTGCGTGACCACCTAAGCTCCGCCTCCTGTTAGATCCACAGCGGCGCTGGGTCCTCACAGGAGCGCGACCTCTCCTCCGAACCGTGCGCGTGGGAGACCTCGGCTGTGTGCTCCTTGGGAGAATCCAGGGCCGGTGACTGTGGAAGGCGGCCAGCACCGCTCCCCAGTCAGGTCTGCGGAAAACTTGTCTTTGATGAAATCAGTCCCTGGTATCAAAAATTTGACTGCCACTGGCCCACAGAAGTCCCGGGAAGTAGCCATCCCGGAGGCGGACCCACCCCCTGGCCCAAGCCTTGGCTCCAGATTGCCGGTACTCTGTCCTGCCGTCGTCGACTTCCACCCGCAGTGGAAACTCAGCCTGCAGCGTCTCCTTGCTGGTGGAACAAATCTCTCCTCCAGTTCCTCCCGCGCCATGCCTCCTGTCACCCGTGGACACAGCAGTGATCTCCCAGCTCTCAGTGGCAGGACAGATTCCTTACGTTCTCAGGCAGTGTGCCCTGGAGATCCTGGTGGGTGTGGTCTTTCTCCAGGGAAGGGTCTGATCACAGAGGTTGGCTTGTTTGTTTTGAGACAAGGCCTTGGTTTGTAGTCCAGGCTGGCCTTGAACTCATGGCAAATCCTCTGCTCAAACTACCAAGTGCTGGGTTTTCAGGCACGCACCACAAACACCTGGCTAATTTTTATGCGGTGCTAGAAATCGAACCTGGGGCTTGCGCATGCTAGCCAAGTACTCTAACCTCTGAGCACACCCCCATCCTTGAGCGTGGGGGTTTCTAAGGTGTGAGATCTGACTGCTACTGAAGAAGCCTTGGAGGACTTTCTGAGGCCACTGGAGCTTGGCCGTTCTGGGTGTACAAGGCTGGAGGACACGGCCTCCCCTCTGGGGCTTCCAGTGTGACCCCTGGGGACTGTCGCTTATCCTCCAGGCTGCTGGCTCTAGGTGGCACGGCATGGTCACTGTTGAGTGCAGTTTGGCACCAGCTCACCTCTCCGTTCCCACAGCAGGACAGTCAGAATATTTCTCTTTGATGGACAGTGACCTCTTGTCCAGCATGTCCAGCTGCCCAGCTGTGTGGAGAAGTTGAAGCTCTGCTCCAAACAGGGGGGCTTCATCTTGTGGGGCTGGATGCAGCAGGCCCGTGGGCGTCACTTGCTTCTGGTCACAGTAGCTCTTCTCCAGGACTTTTTATCCCTGAAGACACACACGTCCCCATGGGTGAGGGACAGAGGCCGCTGAGTGAAGGACGCAGTTCGCGCCACTGTCCCCTGCTCTGCTCGCTCACCCTGGCTCTCGCCGCGTCCTCCAAAGCGGAGATCAGCCTGCCCAGGGCCAACCCTCACCAGGCCAGGCCGACCAGGACAGGCAGAGCCGAGGACAGCCAAAGGCATAGACGTTCCTTCCTCTGAACAAAACCCTCTTCTTTGCGAGTCCTTGTTCCCTCCACATGGAGCTCAGCAGAGGAGGAAGAGGAGGCGGCCAGCAGCCCAGTTCCGTGCCCAGGGCTCGGCCAGACCAGCGCTAATTGCAGGCTGCCTGGGCCCTGGGCCAGGCTCCCGACGGGGGCTGGCAGGAAGGCGGGAGGAGCTCAGAGCACGGCTGGGCTCCTCCAGAGCGGGTGGAGCCTGCAGCACCAGGCTCTGCCCCCCGTCCGCTATGTGTCCCTCTAGTGAGCACGGGCCTGCCGCGGGAGCCGCTGGGGGCTGTTGCCGGCTGCAGGCGGGAGGGTCTGGGCCTTGTGCCGTACTCCTGCACACCTCTGGGATGGAACGCAGTTCTGGAAACTCGTGGCGGAGCTGGACCCTGAGTCCGGGCCTCGGGGTGTCAGGCAGAGCCTAAATCGGAGCGCCTCAGGGAGGCGGCCCGGCGCGGACAGTGGCGGTCATCAGACAGCGCTCCGGGACAGGGAGGTGGTGGCAGTTAATCACCAGCAAGGTCCCCACAGATGGCGTCATCTGTAGCTGCCAAGTCGCCGTCTGCACGGAGTGGCAGGAGCTGGGAGAGGGGCGCGCAGGTGCAGCCAGCAGGGCCTTGGGCTACGGGACCGGTCTCCCTGTCGCAACCGTGGCCCTCTCAGAGGCCTCCCAGGCCAGCGTGCTCGCTGCCACCATGGCAGCAGAGCCCAGGACAGGGCCACATGGGCCACGGTAGGAGGGCGGTCTTCTCAGGACCATGCTGGAGCCTGGCAGTCTCCCTAGATGGGCCCGGAGTGTCACGACTCTGCGGAGCCGTCCCACCCCACCTCCTGGGCCTCGTTTTCGTTGTTTCAAAGGTTGGGATAATGATGGGTGCCTGTACGGCAGGATTGCTGGAAAATTCAAGGTCATCGTGGGACATACCCAAACGACTTCCATTTCAAAGCATAAGGCTTTGTGCGGGCGGGTGAGGACCTTGCCTGAGTTTGGTGGAGGAGGGACAGCTGGTAGGGGTAGTGCAGAACAGAAGTCCCTTATTTTGGAGGCTGTTGGCCGGGGCTCCGTATCTGTCCCTCCTCCCCCTGCCGGGGGTCTGGCTCCTTGTCTGGAGACACACCTCCTCTGCGGGGTAGAAATCAACGCCTGACAGCCCATGCTTGAGGCTTTTCTTGCCAGGGGGCTCGGAGAGGGCAGCTGATGGCTGGCTGGTGACTAGCCCTGTCCTGTGATGCAAGCCAGGGTGGGAAGTGGCCCTCCAGGAACTGTACGTTACACCGGGCACTCCTGAGTGTGATGTGATGTCTCGCTGGGGTGACTGCACAGGGTGGGGTGGCCTGTGCCCCGTCGTGGTCCTCACAAAGCTGCCTGTCTCAGGGCTCAGGGAATCTTGCCTGAAGCAGGTGTGAGCCGAGGTGGGAAGGTGCCTCGGCCCTGGCGGGCTGTGCACAGCTCACCACCCACGATGGCACCCCAGGCCTCTGCTGGCTCCCGTCCAGGCCTCTCTCACTCCCCAGATCTTTCTTGCCAGGGAGTCGCCGGGCTGCTCAGTGACTAGCTCACCTCCTGCTGCTCAGTGACTAGCTCACCTCCTGGACGTGGCTTGCTGTCTGTGCTGCGCGTGAGTTTGAGGCTCCCGGGTACCCACATGGCCAGTGTCCCGGCGGTCACGTATGAGCCACTTTCCCATTGCTGGGGCTCATAACTTGACATCCACAACTTGAGCGAGGGATTTTTACTTCTGCTCCGAGTCTCAGGCAGTCTTGGTCTGTTCCTGGGTGGCTGCCAGTGGTAGAAGGGCATGACCGGGCCTAGCCAGTGAGAAGCTCCTCACAGCATGGCAGACGGGAAGCCGCGTGAGGGAGGAAGGGCAGAGCTAGTGCGTTCCCTTCCGGGTCATGTCCCAGTGACCTGCCCTTTCCAGGTCAGCCCCCCCCCCCCCAGTAGCACAGTGGTTCGCTGACAGAATCACGTTCCAGACGTGAGGCTTTCCGGGGACCTTCCAGATCCACACTGTGACGGTTGCGAGGCCTGGTCTGCCTCCGCTGTCCCTGGGCGCCTAAAGGACGCACACTGCGGTCACTGACCAGCTGCCCAGGGAAGCCGCACTGGCAGTGAGGATCAGAGGTCTGCGCTGGGTGAGGGACTTGACAGAGGACGGGTGACTTTGAGGCGGGGGCGGAGCCTGGCGCCCATGTGAGCCAGCTAGCAGGGAAGGCCACCACGTTGGCCCTCAGGCCCCACTGGCCCCAGGGTGCTGTGTACCACAGCAGGTGTCCTGCTTGCTGTGGGGAGAGGGCAGGCGGGGTGGGGTCTTGGGACCTTACTGCCGTCTCCCTCTCCTGGGCTCCAGCTGCTGGTGTTCAGGCTGCAGCCTAGATACTGACTTGGGGTGTGGACACTCTGAGGCCTGCACAAGCAGCCCTGATGGGCCCTGGGCAACCTTTTCCCCTATGGCCCCTGACTGATGCCTGGTGTCCCCGGCCAAGAGCGTCCATGATTGGGGTTGAGTGAGGTTGGGCTGCAGGTCTCAGGGGCTCCCGGAGTTCTGGTCTGAACCACAGCACGTGCCTATGGATGCCGGGTCAACAACCCCGAGACCTGACATAGCTGGGTTGCAGCCCCCGGGGGGGCTCTGCGTACATTTAGAGATACACTCTGGGAGGCTGAGGCAGGAGAGTCACATGGGAGAGCCCAGCCTTGGCAACTTAGAGCCTCAGCCAGACGCTGCTCAAAACCGCAAAATAAAAGTGGGGCAAGGATGCAGCTCAGCGAGAAGGTCCTGGGGTTGAGCACCAGGACCCGAGGAAACAGGAGGAGGAGGAGCAAGGACGGAGAAGAAATGAGACTCCACGTGCGCTACGGAGACTGGCTGAGCTGAGCCCAGTGACTCCGCCATCCCACCGGCCTGTGGAGGAGCTTGGCAGCCGCAGCCGCGTGAACCCGCGCGTGGCCTCAGGGCCCGGCCCTCCCTGCCCAGCCCTGACAGACAGCAGGAAGCGGCTGGTGCCAAGGAGGGCGCGGTGCTGCGATGCTGACACCTGTCCAAGAGGAAGCGGGCCGAGCGGGACGCAGAATTCCAGGCACCTGTCCTCCCCCACCTGGTCGCCGGCTGTCCGCGGAGGGCCATCTGGAGTCCCTGGCTTCGTGCAGCCGTAGAGGCAAAGACGGGCTCTGGGTACGCGGGACCCAGGGGGGCAGCCGGGCAGCCCCGGGGCAAGCGGCAGGGCCCAGCCAGAGCAGGGACAGATGGGCCGGGTGGGCGCTGAGGGTGAGGGCTGGCCGGGGAGGGGAGAGGCGCTGCAGAGACACGCAGGCCCCACCCCAGCCTCCCCTCCTGCCCCTCCTTCCCTGAGCGTCACCGTTCCACTCGGGGACTCACTTTCCTTCCGGCGCGCGGGTGTGCTGACTGCGCCGCACCTTGGTGTGAGGCTCTGGGTGGCAGTTGTCCCAGTGACAGGGTCACTGAGCCTCATCCACATTTTCCTGGCAGCCTCGGTTTTTCTTTATCCTCAAAAGTTGGGGGGCTGGCGCCAGGCACAGGGCTACTCACCTGGAATGCCAGCACCTTGGGAGGCTGAAGCAGGAGATTTCCATGTTCCAGCCCAGCTTAGCGGGACCTTGTCTCAAAATGAAATTTTTTTTTTTTTTAAAGAAAGGGCTGGAAAAGTAGCTGAATGCAAAGGCCCTAAGTTCAATACCTAGTCTTGAAAAGGAAGGAAGGAAGGAAGGAGAGAGAGAGACAGAGAGACAGAGAGAGGAGCTCTCCATGGGATTCTGAGTATAAATCTCAGCACAGTCTCCATATATTTTGTATTTCAAACCCAGGGGTTTGATGCCAAGCGTGGCACGATCCCGAGGGTCCCCGGCAGGACCAGTGCTGCCTGGCTCTGCTCTGACTGCAGCGGGGAAGGTGCGACCAGGGACTGCCCAAGTGCTGCCCAGGGGGAGTGGTGCGGGTCAGGCTGGCCTTGATCATGTCATGACAGGAGAGTTGCTTTTCCAAGGCAAACCAGCCCTTCCCTACCTTGGTACTAACGTGTAGTGTAATGAGACCAGGACGGAGAGGTGGGGCGGGGACTTAACTGCAGAGTATCTACACTGCCAGGCGCCTCCGTGTTCATTTCCAAACATGGAAGCAAATCTCTGGTGGCTCCTGAGCTCCAGAGGGCTGAGAGGGGCGCACAGGGGACAGCCGCTTCTCCTCGTGCGCGAGGCCTTCTCTGACACTCCCCGCCCCGCCCCGCCCGCCTCTGCAGTGGAAGCAATCCTGGACCATCGGGCTAATGCTTGGTGCAGGCGGAGATAAAAGGCCCGGGGGTCTAGGCTTATCCCAGCACTCTGGCGGACTGAGGCAGGAAGATTGTGAATTTTGAGCCCAACCTGGGCAACTTAGCGACCTAGCAAGCTCCTGTCTCAAATAAGTATTCTAATCCTACTAGTAGTAGTAATAGAAGGGCTGTGGGTGTAGCTTAGCAGGAATGCCCGGGGCTCAATCCCCACTGATGCTGAAAAGAGAGGGAAAAGAAAGAAAAGCGCGAAGGGTGAGTTTGGGTTGGACCCACAGTCCACCTCTTTGCCAGTTCTCCAAGATGCCCGCTCCTGCAGGTCCCGGCTCTCCGCTTTCTGGGTCCAGGCAGAGCAGACAGCCGCCCCTGGGTGCAGGGGCTCTGCGGGGGCTCAGCTCATCCTCCCGCTGTTACTTCTCAGCTGCTCTCCCATAAAATTTTTGGGCCAAATGCTATTTCCGTGACACTCCGCACAAAAGGAGATGATGGATTGTTTGGCGCCAGGGCCTCAAAGTCAAGAAGGATGGTGCCGGTAAAAACACCGCGGTGGCTCGCGGAGGCCGCTTGGGTTTTCTCTGCCGCTAGCTGGGTCCTCTGCCCGCCACCTCGCTCCCGGCATGGGTCTCCCCCACTTTCCAAAGTGCGTTTTATGATACACCACCCCCTGCCCTCCGTGGCAAGATGGGCGCGGCACCCACCCGAGGCCAACAGCAGGAAGCGCCCTGGGGCACCACTGGTGCCAGCTCGCGCCGGGGGTGGAGAGCTGGAGCCGCGGGGAGGTCTTTGAAGTCTCCTGCCAACTTCCCGCTTCCTCCGAGCCATCTCTCCAGGCCGCGAGCTGATTGGTCGGTGCTGCCATCGGGTGCGCCTTCCCCTCAGTTCACTGGCCCATGTGCCAACCATCTCTGGAAACGCCCCACCCACCCTGTACGGATCCTCTTCGTGTTTCCCGGTCCAGTCACATTGACGCACCGGGACTGGTGCTCACAGGTGGCATCCCAGGGCCAAAGCGCCGTGAGACGCGGGCAGGACAGGAGCGAGTAGAGAGCGCCAGGCGAGCTCGGGCCGGCACGCTTGGCATGGGGGCTTTGACGTCGCTGCGGCTGATGGCAGCTGGAGCTGGCAGGGGGCAAGGTCACGGGCGAGGGCCGGGAGGACACCTGCGGGACACAGCGTGTGTGGCTCCGACGTTGCCACGAAAGATCCAGATGGGGGCAGTTGGAGTCTGTAGGTGACTGCAGAGGGCGCGGGTGGGGCCGAGCTGGCATCTGGAGCCGGGAAAGTTTTTTGACAGTCAGAAAGTATAGCACAGGTCTGTAACCTCAGCACTCTGGGAGGCTGAGGCGGGAGGATCACAAGTTGAGGCTTAGCCCGGCAACCTTGAGAGTGCCCGTCTCAAAATCCAACCCAAGATGTGGTCTGGGAGCAAGCCCAGTGCGCAGGCCCCGGTTCCATCCTCAGGACCCGCCCCACACGGCAGAGAGCCTCACACCCCTGGGTGCAGGTACGTGGATGTGGGGCCAGCCATGATGGGAATGTGGGCGGGGGGCGCAGGGACCTCAGGAGAGCCGGGACTGCTCTTCCCCAGATGGAGGGACGCCCTCAGAAGCTGCAGTCACAGCGGGCCACTCAAGGCCAGTTGTCACCTCCGGGTTCAGGGGTGCCTGCCGGGGGCAGAGCCTGGGAGCTTGAGTTGGAGTGGAGCGTGGTCTGTGCCAAGCCTCCAGGGACAGAGGTGATAAGGGGCGGTGGATGCACGGCCAGCTCTGGACTCTGCACAGGGGCGTGGACACATTGCGGGTGGGCGCCTTGCCTGAGAAGAGGCAGCTGCGTCGGCCCCAGCAGGCGCCCGCAGTGCCACCGGCTCAGCAGGGACTTACGGAACTAGGCCACAGATGTGAAGACCCGGGGCCAGGCTGAGCCCGCCCAGAAAGAGCCAGAAGGTGCCAGGGCCCCTGCCAGCCACCACGCACCTCAGGAGGAGGGAGCCTGATGCCTGCTCCCAGCCCAGAGCTGGGGTGCCGCCCCGACCCCCAGAGTCACTCCCGCCCACGCGGGAGCACAGCAGGCGCCTGCCCCTGCCAGCTGCACGCAGGCCCTTTGCGTCAAGAACAGAAGCTGGGCCACGGGACTGAAGGATCTACTTACTCAGCTTCCCGCTGGCCCGGCAGTAAATCAGCCCCAAACCGTATTTAATGGTGCCTAGTAAACCCCAATTTACTCACCTGCCAACCATGAAGAAGTTGATTGCTCTGTTGGGGGACTCCTGTCTGCACAGGCAGGGGACAGCCCTCGACATAAGGAATCCACTTCCCTTTCCGGCTAGGGCTGAGGCGCTGGCAACAGCCGTGAAGGGGCCGCAGAGCGACTGGCCTGCTGTTAATAGTGGTGCCCCATTACTTGGTCGTGTACTCCCGATCCGCCCGCCGTGGTGGCTGGCCTCCTTCCTGAACGTTTAGCAGGAGCCCTGGGGCGGCCAGAGGAGGCCGAGGGCCAGACTGGGGGAGGGAGAGCCGAGCTCTTGGCGTGGTTGGGTTTCCCGGGGACCCTTCTGCTTTGGGACACCCGGCCCATGACTAGGTGGGTCAGGAGGAAGCGACTGCGCCCGTTTCCGTTCTCTCACTGCCGTCTTCTTCAATTTCAGCTCTTGCACCAACAAGCCACACATTCCTGAGAACATCCCGGTGCCCCAGCGGCTTCCTGGGCGCCAGCGCGTTGGGCCGAGCATCCGGAGCCCCGACCACCACGGAGGAGGCAGTGCCCACGTCTTGCGCTTTTCCTTCGACCCTCGGGCGCCACTGCCCTGAGCAGGGTAAGACGCTTCTGCTGCTCACTTGAGGGGCACAGCTGGGGTGACCGAAGATCCTGGACTGCTTTGGTGGCAGAGAACTTGAACGCTCTCACGGGAAGGGATGCAGGGCCCAGGCCTGGGGGCCCGGAGTTCGCGGGGCCGGGGGTGCCGGGGGGAACCTGGCCTCCACGTTCAACTCCACGGCCAGGGTATGGCCATGTCTAGATGGTTCCCTCAGGCTGGGAATCTGTCATTGCCGTGCCTGTGTCTTGATTCTCTGTGCGGTGAGGTGCCTTTCCCGGCCCACCTTCCTCTCGTTAGAATCTGCCCGAAGCCGTACAGGGGAGGTTGTGACTCGGCAAGGCCTCTGTTCATAATGGAGTCAGTGTGTGTCCATATTCTAACAGGCAACAGGGTTTTGGTGTTTTTGGTAGGAAGAGATAGTAAGCAGTATTTTCCAAATCAGCCTGAGCAAGTAAGTTCTCAGGAAATCAGAGAGCACGCGTGAAAATGCATTGATTTTGTAAAAATTTGCAATTTTGACTATATCTGAGACTTTTGGCCAAATCGATGGACTGATCTTCGTGTTTGCACAGGGTACATGCTAGCACCATGTATGTGCCGTCATGTCCACAGCGACTCTCGGGGGCAGATTCTGTCACCACTGCAGGTCACAGATGAGGAAGCAAGCAGAGAGCTGTGGGGCAAGTGCCCCGCACGCCGCGGAGGCGGGTGGGGCCGGGACCCCGCCGGGACTGATGGCTTCAGGGGTGCTGGCTCTTCACTACGTCGCCATTTGGTTCCTTGAACTGGTACCAATTCGGTTTCAGTGTGGTGTTTCTCAAACTGGGCTCGGGCGAAACCAGACAATCCGTGGGTATATAGCCGAGGAAAGTGGGAAGGTTTTTTTTTTTTCTAAATAATTCTGTACATTCCTTAAGTTTGCAAGCATGTAGGCTTTAGCATAACACAAAGTGGGGTCCAGAGAGACAAGGGGCATTTCCGTTCTGCCAGTGTGGAGGTGGGCATCAGTCCCTACAGGGGTTACTGCCAGAGCTTGGTGAGACGGCACGCGTGAAGAGTCACACCGTGTTTCCTGAGGCTGCCCCCTCCTCCTCTGGGTTAACCGGGTTCCGGGAGGCTGCTGTTCTCCACAGACTCCATCCACGTCTTCCCGTTTTGGGTTGCATCTGAAGTCTGTACCGACACAGGTGTACCCTGGTATGGTTAAGGCACAGAGAAGCCCTGTCAGTGGGTTCTAGTGAATACTGTCTGTCAGGGAGGCAGTCTCCTGGTCCAGGTGAGTATGCTTGGCACTGGCATTAGGCCATTCAAGAGAGACAGCTATTTATAGACAGCAGTAAAGATGTAGGGACGCCAAAACCAGGACGAAAGAGCAATGATCCTCTTGTTCTGGGTGACAGGTGACAGGATTCCGGTTTTGATTCTACCATAACCTCATGCTGTGTTCTTGGGCAGTCTGAACCTCCGCGGTTATCCCTCAACAGAGAGAATTTTAGCCAGGGGTTTGAGTTGTTTTCTTTTAAGCCCAGAAGGATTCTGGCCAACAAAGCTGATGCCTCCCCAAAAGCAAATTCCTTTTATGAAGGATGAAAAATGCCCAGCTCACAGTGGCTCTCAGGGCCCAATGTGCAGGGGAAGGTTCTGCAGCGAGATGTCTGGATCCAGGCTTGTCAGAGTTCTGGCTGCCCAGATGCCGTATGCTGAGCATGAAGATAAGCCACTGCTTAGATCTTGCTGTCATCCATGTCTGGTGCGTCCCCCAAAAGCCTCATGTATCCGCGGACACTGCGTACTGTTAGGAGATGGGCTGGGGTGGAAGGGGTGGATGTTAGGGACTTGACCTGGAAGGGCGTGTGCTGATTCCACCCGTCCTGTCTGACTTGGCTGTGTTCTGCCATGCCTCGCGGAGCTCCCTATAGAGGCCTGGCTCCCGCCCCAGTCTCAGTGCCAACCATGTGATTCTACCACTTCCAGCTGCCCACCGTGATAGGATTGTGCCTTTCTGAAAGTACGAGCTCAGCCTTTCGTCTCTAAAGTTGTGGATGTTGGGTAGTCACAGTGACGAAAAAGCAACGACGATTGACCTTCACAGGAGATATTACAGGCGAGCCACACGGCTCTCCGTCCTCGTCCGCATCGCCCCTCAGCTCAGGCACACCCTGCCCATCGCTCCTGACGCTTTCTGGAGTCGGCTTTAACCACACTGTTGCGGCTCTCACTGTCCTAAATCCATTCAAAACACTGACCTTTCATGGTCATGGAAGAGCCGGAAGCCAGATTCAGTGAATAAGGGGGATGAGGACATGCCGTAGTGGTTTTTTTTTTTTTTTGATAGAAATTGCCATGAACATTTAGAATCAATTTAGCCACAGAGGTCACTAGCAAAGGCTACCAAAATGGTCAGAGGGAGAAGTGTTCTGAGGGTGATTCATGACCGGGTATCTTTTACTGAAGTAAAATTTTAAATTTGTAAGCATCCATTGCTTTTTAAAAATTATACCTCATATGAAAAACCAGTATCAGGAACCTCCCAGGCCACCTCTGACTCTGCCGCTGTGCTCAGTAAACCCTCTGACCTTGGGACTCCCCCAGCTGTCTCCTCGTGTCTACCTTTCTAAATGTTGGTAGTCATGTACTGAAAAGTAAAACCAAAAACCAAAACAAAACAAAAGCAAAACTCTCCTGTATCATTAAAGCTGTGTGAAGAATTCAGTATCTGATTGCTGCAGCTGTCCCAGCCGAACCCACGGATGAAGCAAGGTTGACACTGGGCTCAGCCGTGACGGGAACATGTCTGCCCAAAGCCTTGTTTGAACTGAGAAACCAGAGCTAAACTGGGTCTCGAGGACACGGGGTGGGTAGCAGATTGGCCCCCTTGGCGGAGTATAGAGGCCTCTCTCGTGGGCACCTGCTGCGTACGGTTTGCGGTCTTCAGGGATGTCTTAATGGCCTTTCTCGGAGAGATGAAAAATGCCCCTGCCATATTGCTAGGGGAGCAGAAAAAAGGCCACAGCTGGTGTGAGGTGCTCGGAGACCTTTCCTGTGTTCAGAGATTCGGCAGACTCAGCAGCTTGAGGCAGGAGAGTTCATCACCGTGCCCACGAGGTCCCCCGTGGCTGGGGAGCCCCTCCAGCAGGCACAGGGCACGCCGAGCTCTGCCCGACGCGTCCCTTGAAGCGGGCGCAGAACGTCTGTGGAGAGCTGAAGCCAACACCCAGCAGCTTTCTGGGGGCTGCGAACTGCATCGCGGAGGGGTGAGCCTGGGGCTGGGGGCGCCCGGCGCCCTAGACGGGCGGCTTCTAACTGCACCGGCACTGACTGCAGAGGGCGACGCTCGTTTTGTGCACTCCTCCCCGAGCCCCGGCACAAGGGTCGACCCGGCGCTGAGCTACCTCCCCGGTCTTTTTAACTGTTAGTTTTCAGAGTCTGACTAAGTTGCCTAGGTGGTGCTTGGGCCTCCCAGAGCTCTCAGATTATCACCCTGTGCCTCTGGGCCCAGGTTTTATGAAGGTATTATTAACATGCCCCCAAATCCTAGAAAATCAGCTCTAAGCCTGCGGAGCCACTGACCTGAGGTTCACAAGCCTGGGCAAACGTCAGCATCCTGTGAAAGCACCTGAGACCGTGGGACGTGAAAATGTAAGAAAGCAGCGATTCTGACGGCATGGGGTCCTTCTTTAGAAAACTCTGGATCTTAAGCCAGCCACTCCCACAAAGCTAGGATTCTAGGACTGGGAGCAGGGGGCATAGGTCAGAGGTTAGCATACTCACCTAGCATGCACAAGGCCCTGGGTTTGATTCCCCAGCACCACACAGAAATTAGCGTGTGGTGGTTCATACCTGTCATTTCTGTGCATGGAAGGCTAAGACAGGGGGACTGCCATGAGTTCTAGGCCGACCTGGGCTCCATCCTTAGGACAGCCTGGACCACAGAGCAAGGCCCTGTCTCAACAGAGCAAAACACTCAGCCAGTAGGGTTTCAGCCCTTACCTGTGTGCTGGCGGGGAGCGCTGGGAAGGGGGAACGTCGGGGTCTTGGGCTCTTTAAGCAGCTGTGGGTCCCACAGCACCCACAGGTGGGGTATTCGGGGGCGTGTCACGGCTGTGATGGCCAAGCCGCTCGGGGGGGGGGCACCTCCCTCTACGCGGGACCCCACGACTGGTCTCCGGACAACCCCCGTCCGCTGGCCTCCATGTGCAAGGATGCTGAGGCCCCCGCAGGCTCAGCCCAAGCCGCTGTGGACCCCACGTCCCTCCACGGCAGTGGCGGGGTGAGGAAGGCCCGGGCAGATGCAGGGAAGGCTGCGAGGCGGTGCCCCAGCCGGGGCGGCAGCTCCCTGCCCAGACGGTTGCAACCGGCCCAGAGGTGACACTCCCAGGGCGGCGCTGAGGCACGGTAACACCTGTCATGGTGGGCGCAAGCGCTCCCCGCAGCCTCGTGTGCAGGAGCCACGTGGGGGCCTGGCGGCCGGAGTGTGGAGCAGTGCAGCGTGAACAGGCCGGAGTACGTGGTCATTTGGCAATAAATGAAGGAAAGGGGAAGCGAGACAGGAAGGAGGGAGGGAGGGAGGTCGGTCCTGGTGTGTGCTGAGCAGGGCGGGGCCTTGAACACACGACGCCGACCAAAGGAGAAGGGCCAGTTGCAGCAGGCGGAGCTGGCGGGTTTCCTCCGTGGTGAAATGCCCAGGCCAGGCAGATGGCAGAGACGGGGCAGGCAGAGCCGCCGCCAGGCCTGGGGCGCGGGTCTGGGAGGATCGGGAGTGGTCGTGCTGGGATGGGGTCCGTTGTAGGGTGGTGACAAGCTCTGGGGGGGGGGGGGACGCTGATGGCTCTGCACCTCCGTATGTGAAAACCCCCAAGTCCCAGATGGTGAATTGTACCTCAGCGAATCTATTATATAAGAAGAAAAATAACTTATGAAACATGGAATACTGATAGTCCAGATTAGACAAATAGAACAGTGACTCTGTGGGTCAAAGAGGGCACAGGATGGTGGCTCAGGCTGCAGGCCCAGGGCTTTGGGAGGCCGAGGCAGGAGGATCGCAAATTCAAGCGCAGCCTGGGAAGCTTAGCAACTTAGTGAGATGTTGTCTCACAATGAAGACAAACATGGGCTGGAGATGCCGCTCAGCGTGGAGGCGCTGGGCCCAAGCCCCAGTACCACAGCAAAGAAAAGTCAGGGAACGGCCTGTGTCCATTAGGGGTGAGATCTGCCCAAGCCCCAGTACCACAGCAAAGAAAAGTCAGGGAACGGCCTGTGTCCATTAGGGGTGAGATCTGCCCAAGCCCCAGTACCACAGCAAAGAAAAGTCAGGGAACGGCCTGTGTCCATTAGGGGTGAGATCTGGCCCGGCCGTTATCGGGTCCCCAGAGCTTACCAGGCCCCACGGTCCTGGCCTGGCTGTAATTTTGGCATAATTTGTGTGTGGACTTGGCTCAGGACAGCCAAGAGGGGGCAGCACAGCAGATGGGCACAGGGGACTTGGCTTGGGAAGGCCGTTTGCCGGCAGCACAGCCCAGGGTGGGCCAGGCCGAGTTCCTGCAGCCCTGCAGGCATAGGAGGGGGTCTCTGTGCCTGCTCTGGGCACGGCTGGTGGGGGCAGCCTGGTGTTGGCGGCTGTGGGCCCGCCTGAGGGGAGCATGGCGTGTCTGTTTGCACAGCTGCTCGGATAGCCGCCGGGTGTGGCAGTAGGGAGGGAGGGTGGGCACAGCTCTGTCCTTGTCCCTACCTGTGTCCTCAGGCCCACAGCCAGCCTGGGAGGAAGGGCGGGCACACCAGGGGACCCCACTGGTCCTCAGACCCTGTGCAGCCTGTGGGCCTTGGAAATCTGGGTGCCAGGCCGGCAGGCACCTCTGGCTCCTCAAGGGTGCTCCAGCCAAGGGTGAGATCCAGCTTCTCCCAGAGCCCCGGTGCAGTGTCTCCCTGCGAACGCAGCGCCCAGGGCTTGGCTAGGCCATTGTCCTCTCAGACAGGGCCTGGTGGGGAGGTCGGCTCAGTCACTGTTCCCAGGGAGCCAGTTTCCAGAGCAAATAGCAGCGGGTCTCATGGTATGTAGGCTGGGAGGATGGAGGAGTCAGAGCCAGGCTCCCAGCCCATGGGATGAGCGGGTGGGTGGGAGCTGCCAGCTGGGTGTCCAGCCGTCCTAGGGAACCCGAGTACCCAGGGCCAAGTGGCCAGCCACAAGGAGTCCCCCTCCCTCCATGACGGCCGTTCCCAGGGCCCCAGGGCTCTCCAGAACTGGGACAACGTGCCAGTCGGCCACCAGCGTGGGAATGAGTGGGGCTGCCTGCAGATGGCGGATGTCCAGGATGTGGGCTGAACTGCCCTGTACCTGGGGTCAGTTGTCCTGGCCAGTGTCCTTTCCCATGGCTGGCCCCGGCTGCCTGGCTACAGGTGGCCCCTGCTGTGAATGGAGTGCCTAGATTATGGTCTTTAAACAAGCCGAGATCCTACCAAAAAGCCTGCTGACCTGGCTTGGGGGGCGGGTGCAGAGAAGTGGGGGCAGGAGGAGTGGGCTGCCCAGGGCAGGCCTGGGAGCTTGGGCTCTGCAGGAGCCACCTGGGCCCCTGGGGGAGAGGGGAGTCCCAGTGTGCAGGCCAGCACTGGAGGGTCCGGCAGGGATGTGGTCTGCCCACGCCTGCCCACCCCGATCCCGCACACTGCAGGCCTCGCCCACATCCACACCACTACCCTCTCCACCCTCTGGGGTGGCCAGACGCTGAGGGGCCCTGGGCCTCCCTGTACTGCCCGCGTAGCTGGCGATGTCACGAACCTCCGTGGCGTCTGCTCACTGACTGCCACAGCTGCCGTAACACCCACCACTGCAGAAGCAAAGGTTGTTTGGGCTCGCAGATCAGGAGATCGCAGCCCCCTCGTGGGCAGCTGGCAGCTGTGGAAGGGCGCGGGGGAGGCCTCGCCAGAGACAAGCTGTCGATCCCCCGGCCGACAGGAAGCAGGCGACGCAGGGAGGACGAGCTAGCGGGTACTCTTTCCTGGCCATGTCCAGTGCCCTGTCCCTTCTGGGTCAAGCTCCAGGGCCCCGCCCCTTCCGACCAGGCCCTACCTCCTAACAGCCCGGGACGTCAGTGGGCCACTCCGGATGATAGAATCACCCTCGGGACGTGCGGCTTTGGAGGGACCTGTGCAGACCTGAGCCGTGACACTGGCCTCGAGTACCCGCCCTCGTGCGAGACACCCGCTCGGACACGGCCTGCGGGTCCTGTGGTCCCGTCTTCTCCTGGCCGACTTGGCGGAGTGTCTGCCCCGTGAGCCTGTGGCCGCCAGCTGTGCCATGGGGCGTCTTTTCTCCCGGGAAATACTTCGGCTCGTGTGTTCATCTCGAAGGCAACTGTCGAAGAGCCCTTGGCTCGCTAATCAGTGGACTGGATGGACGTCCCCTCTCCCTGTGGATCTTTTCTGTAAATTCTTTTTTCAGTGGAAGGTTTTGCCCAAGCAAGGCTGCTGGGACATTTCTGCTCTTGTTTCTGGCGTCCCGCGTTCCTAGCACTTTCCAGCGTTCTCCCAGCTTTCCGGCTCTGCCTCTCTGGGGTAGGAGTTTCTTGAATCTGGGCCTTGACGATTGTCCCTGGTCCTGTCACGTGCTAGCGGGCTGGCTTTCTTTTCTTCTGCTTTACCCCCAGAATTCTTCTTTTCCTTCGTGTAGGCTCGTGACACGTAATTACATTCCACAGGGGGTAGACGCGTGCACACCTCCCACCTTCATCCCGACTTCCCCGCCCTCCTGCCGAATCTGGGGTTGTTAAAACTCTGAGGTGTAAAGTACGAGCCTGGCCTTCTGCACACATTCACACACAGCCACCAACACACACGGGCACGGGCACACACTCGCACCCACAGCAGCGCACGCACCCTGGCTGTGGTCCCTGAGGACTGCCCCCCAGGTCAGGCTGCTGGTCACGCCGGTCTCTGTCCCTGCGACTCGGAGGACACAGCTCTGAATGCGGCCCTGGGGTTGGCTGGTCCTCGGTGGCCCTGCCAGCACGTTCTGTCACATGTGCCAAGAGGCCCAGGAGGAGCGGGCGTGTTCTTGAGGGCCCTGCCGCCAGTGCTGCGTCTACTGCCACCCCGCTTGTCCTGAGTGGCAGGCAGTCGACCTGATGGCTCGGTGTGTCCGGCCCAGAGCAAGTTTGAGGGCTGTGGGTTCGAGGCCATGCCTCGCTGGGGGCACAGGCAGCCCGGGGCTTTTCATCAGGAGCAGGCAAGGGGCAGTCAGGTCAGGGCCCTCCTGCCCGGGGGTGCTGGGCCGAGTGGGGATGAGGGCAGACATGGGGAACCCTTGGGGGTGGGCTGCATCCCAGGCGGGCAGGGGGGTCTTGCGGAGGGAAGGACAGGAGCCACAGTCCAGGGTACAGATGTGTTGGAACAGCCTCAGAGCCTTGGGGAGACGCGCTGGGTGTGCAGAGCTGTGACCTACGCCGAGTCCTGGCTGTCTGGTGGGCATGGGCTGCCACCGTCCCCGAGGTGGCCCAGCTGTTCTGGGAGGTGGCAGAGGACATTGCTGGGTTTCTGCCAAGTGCATCCGGGCCGCTGTGACAAACCTACCCTGGCCTGGTGGTCAGTAACAACCACGGTTCCCACAGTGCTGAGCTGAGCCACAGGTCAGCTGTCCACAGATCCTGTCTCGAGGATGCTATCTGGTGGCTCTGCCGCCTTGTGCTTCCGTGGCCAGGACAACAAGCCCCGCCTCCATCTTCCCCAAGGCCTCCACTGCCCTGACCTTGCCAGTCCAGGCACCTCCCAAGGCCATTCCTCGAGGGCCTCCACCCCAGGACCTGAACCCAGGGCCAGGGATGGGCAAGTCCTCCCTCCCCTCAGTTCTCTCCTCCCCGTGGGTCTTGGCCAAGGTCACCTGGCCTGCCGCAGTGGGTGTGGTGACGCTTGGGGCTGGACTGCTGGACAGGGACACCAACTCCTGCCCCCTCCCCCTCCCTCCGTCTCTCTCCCCTGTCCCTCACTCTCCTCCCCTTCCTCTGCTCTCTCCCCCCTCTCTCTCCCTCCCTCCCTGTCCCGAGGTGAGGATGCTGGTGCTCCCCCTGGGGCGTTTGGGTGACCCAGGGTCTTGGGGCTGACTGGGCCACTGGGGAAGTGAGCTCTGAAGCACTGACCTATCCTGCCGGCCGACATCCCTCAGGTGTGTTCAAACTGGTGTCTGCTAATTCTGGCTCGGGGCGTGCTGAGACCAAAGAGGAAAACTGCCTGGGAGACCCCAGCCTGGGGCGGGGGGAGCCGGGGGAGCCGGGGCCGGGCACGCAAGGGCCCCGCGGGAGCCACTTTTTGCACGCTAGGGACAAATGCCAATGGACGCAGCTGAAAGGAGCAAAGGGTTTTCTGGCTCAGGGTTTCCGAGGCTTCAGTCCATGGTCTGCCCCGTGCCCCTCCCCAGACTCAGCCTGCCTTGGCTCACCTGGCCCTGAGTGGCCTGTGGCTCTCAGGGGACTGGCCACACTCCTATAAGGTGACACCCTGGGCATCCCGGCCTGACTGAGTGCCTGGCCCACTCCCCAGCAGTGCTGGTTTCTGCTGGTGCCGCTGAGCCCACCGGCAAACACGCATGGCTACTCCATGGCCATCTGCCGGCCATATGGTCCCCCTGTGTTGCACACACAGCGTGTGGGTGTCATAGAAGCACCAGCCGTTGTCGCCTGGGCAGAAAGCAGGACTGGCTGTCCAGAGTTCACACTGCGTCTGCTCACCTGCCCTCTGACGTCAGGTGTCCAGTGGCGCCAGCTGTTATCCTCTTTCTGCCACCTGGGAAGGCGGGGGTCCCTCCGCGCCCCTCAGCCCCACGGCTGGGGCTGAGGCTGAGACCGGATCCCCCACTCCCGCCATCATCCAGGGCTGGGCGTGGCCCTTGCCCCAGCCTCACCCAGGGCCTTGGTGACCCGCTCCTTGTAGGCGAGGCTGCTGCCTCCTCGCTGTGCTGTGTCCCAGAGCCAGCATCTGCCCCACAGAAAGGGTCTGCTCAGTCCCTGGGAGACCGCGGGGGGCGGGGGGACTGGAGGAAAAGATGGGAGAGCCTGCTGCCAGTGTACTCGGGGCTTGGGCGGACGTCCGCAGTCCTCAGGAGCAAGCAGCGTCCGACGGGGTTGACCTGGTGGGGAGGCTGGGCCCTGGTGCCTTGGACATGGTGACAGTGACCCAGGGATTCCTGCACCTGTGCCCTGGCTACATCAGGTGGCCAGTGACAGGGCAGGAGGCTTGGGCGGGAGCCAGGCTGACGGCGGGTCCCGTGAGGTGAGGTCAGCGTGCTAAGGCCCAGTTGAAGAGCTGTCTCCTAGAGCCCCTCCTCTGAAGGGTGTCTGAGGAATAAATCTCATTTTTTCATTTCTACTTAACAGCTTTAGATTCTCCTCACTGGAAGGAGAGACACAGAACCTTTTCTGTTTTTTCCAGCCCTGGGGATGGAACCCAAGGCCTGCCACGCGGAGCCACGTCTCCAGCCTCTCTTTTGTTATCTATTTGAGACTGGGTCTCATTAAGCCACTGGTTGCCCAAGCTGGGCCTGAACCTCCGAGAGTTCTGGGGTGACAGGCCTGGGCCTCTGGGCCTGGCTCAAGCCACCGAGTCTTGAGTGCAGACGTCCTGCCTGCGCATAACCAGGGCCCTCTGTCCGCCCACACGCCGCCTGCCGCCTTTGGTAGGGCAGAGGTGCCCGAGGGGAGGCCACAGGAGGCCTCTGTTTCCTGTCTACTCTTGCCCTCGTCTGGGGTCCGCTCTACCCGCCTCATCCGACCCCCTGCCCTGCAGGGGGCAGGTGAAGGGTATCTAGGTAAGCGACTGTGTGTGTGTGTGTGTGTGTGTGTGTGTGTGTGTGTGTGTGTGTGCGCGTGTGCAGGGGGTGCAGACCATATATATACTGTCTCAGCGTGGCCGCCCCAGGTGGGACACCTGGCCGAGGCCCATGGCAGGGATGTCTGACCTTGCATGTCCCTCACCGTGCTGCCCTTCGCTGCCCTGTGACCTCTGGACGCTGGCTGCTCCCCTCTCTGGGTGGTGCCAGGGCCTTCATCGTGGCTTCTGTTTATCTTTCCAAGCCTCTCTCCTCAGTTCCCAGCTTCCATGTCCTGGCAGGACCACCTCCCAAGCTGCCTGCACCCCCAACGCCTTTCACCCCATCCCCGCCGGCCACCCAGCCCTGGGACATCCTCCATCACAGAGCTCAGTGCAAACGCAGAGCCCGGAGCAAACATTTTGGAATTGCTCGTCCCGTCTCTGCTTTAATTACCAAGGTAATCACTCTCGGGAGCCCTGGCCCCCGCTGCGCCTCCCCAGGCCCCAGCAGCGTCTGTGCGCCCAGAGGGACTCCACCATGGCCTCGGGCCCCCGCGCCCCCAGCGGGTCCCGACTGTCCTGTGTTTCTCCAGCCCACATCCCTGCCCCTCGCTCAAGCCTCGCCTCTTTCTTCAGAAATTTTGAAATCATTTATTTATTTTTGTCAGTGGCCCTGGAGTTGGAGCCCAGGGCTTACACACCCCTCCCTTTTGTTTTCATTTTTCAATTTGTGATTTTGAGACAGGGTTTTGCTAAGTTGTCCGGCATGATCTCGAATTTATAATCTGCCCGCCTCAGCCTCCCGGAGTGCTGGGGGGATTACAGGCCCGCACCAGCAGTCTTGGCAAAATTTAAAAATTGTTTAATTACACAAAATGCATGAAATTGACCATTGCCACCATTCAGCGGGTTCCAGGTGAGCCGCATGGTGTTCTCCTGCCCGTCAGCCCGTGCAGAGCTGCCCATGCCTGCACCCTCGGGCCCTGACCTGCTGGCTGCCTCCAGCAGCCCCTCCCCGCGGTCATGACCCGCATCAGCAGAACCACCCGTGCCGCTCCTGTGGGCTCATTTCTGTCAGCACCAGGTCTGCCATATTCATCCCCGTTAGAGTCTCCTTTTATTTCGGATTTTTATGAATCCAGTGTTTCTGAGACAAAGCCTTGACTGATCTGTAGTCCAGGCTGGTCCTGAACTCACTAGGGTGCCGAGCCTGGCTTTGATTTCACTGCAGTCCTCCTGCCTCAGCCTCCCAAGGGCTGGGATTACAGGGGTGTGCCTCCACACCCAAATAATCTTTGTGCGGCGCTGGGACACCAAACCCAGGGCTTTGCACGTGCCAGGCAAGCGCTGTAACCTCTGTGCTGCACCCTGGCCCCTACAGTCTTCTCCTGAACGGGAGCACTACCCTGCCGTGCACACATCACTTTTTACTTACCTGTTCATCTATGGATGGCCACTGGGGTCATTTCCGTCTTTTGGTCTTCTGGGAACATGGGTGCACACATACCCGTGAGTCCCGCTTTCGGTTGCTTCTGGTCCACACCCACACTAAGGCTTGGATCTGGAGTATCCCCCCAAAGCCTCATGTATTTGGAAAATGCTTGAATTGCGGGGTCAACTGGACAAGTGAATTGACCCACTGCTTTCCTGTGTTGTTAGGAGCGGGTCTTGGGTGCGGATCTCTGAGGCTGCAGTGAGGACTGAGGCTGCGGCCTGGAAGGACACCCCGGCTTCTCCCCAACCCTGATCCCTCCTTTGAGCAGCAGCTGTTTCCTCCAGACCCTTCCACTGTGGCCGGCCGCGCATGAGTGGACGGAGACTTCCCTCCCTTAATCTGTGGGTGTCCGGTGTTGTGTCCCGGTGGTGGGAGACTAAGGCAGCCTGCAAGTGAGTGGCAGGTTTACCTCCTGTTGGGCTTGAACTTGTGACCCTCCTCCCTCAGCCTCCAGAGTGCTGGGGTTGCAGGTGGGCACCGGGCCTGGCCCTGTGTCTATAGAATGTGTCTGCAGACACAGCCCTGTGCTCATACCTGTCGGCGTGATGCATCCGTAGGCAGAATCCAGTGTGCACCCTGACGCCGTGGTCTTCGCCCATGTGGTAGGGGTCGTACACTCAGGCCCTCCTGTGGGTCGCTGGGGGACCGCACCATCCGGCCTCTGCTCTGGGACTACAGTTGGCTTGGAACAGGGCTCCCTGCGGTGCTCCCCAGGCTCCTGCGCAGCTGGGTTCCAGAGCTCCCAGGAGCAGTGTCCGGACAAGTGGGCTGGCTCAGGCCTCGCAGCGGGCAGGCCAGGGTGGTATGCAAGGCCCCGCGGGCTCTCGGCCATCGGGCGTGATGGCTGCTGTCCTCATGGGGCCTCCTTCCACGCAGGCAGCAGCTCACTTACGAGGGTGGAACACACACGGGCTCGGACTCTGCACAGTGGAGGATGGGCCCGCAGGCTGCTGCCCGCCGCTGCCGAGTACCACCCCAGATGGGGCTCCAAAAGGTGTCCAGTCAGCCCCACGGGGAGCACACGGCTGTCCTGTCTAATTACCCCAGCTAAATGAAGCGTGCAGCGAGATCGCGGTCTGCCGTCCATGATTAAGTCCATGGGAAGGGGGCCGGGTCCCAGCCACCGTGGGCCTGTTTATTTCCTAGGTGGTAGAAGAGATCTGCCAGGGTCCAGGATGTCCACCTCCAGATGTGTGTTTAGAGCTGCCACCGATCTAGACCATTTGCCGGAATGCCACCGCTTGGCACCCTCCTGCACACTCCTCCCTCTGCGTTTCCCAGGCTCCCGGGAGGGCTGGGTTGGGAGGCCACCCCTCAGGGGACCCCTGCCACCTGTGCCTCACAGCCCATCCGTGGTCGTGGCCGTCGGGTGCCACAGGTTTGACCCTTGGCTTTGTTTTCCAAGAGCCCAGGGACTGTTTGCCAGTTCAAGGGGATGCGTGTGTCGGGGGCCTGTCGACTTTCTGAAAACCGGCTGCTCTGATTTCCAGGCTGTCAGGGGAACAGGTCCGCATGTTTTCTAGCCAGCAGGTGTGACAAGGTGAGCAAATGCTTTGATTGCAAGAATGTGAGACGCCAGGAAGTCTCTGGTAGTCAGATAAACCATGGGGCTGGCAGGCCTCCGTTTGGATTTTCAAAGCAGCTTTAAAGTCCCAAATCCTGTGAGTCAACCTGCAGCAGTGTTCTCAGGCCGACATTCACGCCAGGAGCAAGTGACCTCCTGATCACGTACCTTTTGCTGGTCACGCCTGTCTTACGCTCTCGTGGCTGGGGCAGATACCCAGCACCCACAGTGCAAACGAGGAAAAGCTTATGACAGCTCACAGTTTCAGAAAGTCTCAGTCCACTCATGGGCGGTCGGCAATACAGGAGGAGCTGTCCACGCCAGGACGGCAGAGCCAGCGTTTCTCCGTCCAGGTCAAGTCTGGGCGATCCGTCCCCTTTGGGTCAGGCCCCAGCGACCTTCCCCTTCCACCCAGGCCCTACCTCCTAACCGCTCACGGGACACACGGGTGGACTGAGATCTGAAACTGTGAGCTAACCTTTTGAGACAACCCAGATCAGCAGTGCTGACAGAACATCATTTCCTTCTCCAGGAGAACTTGGGCTTTGAACGACCGGCCCTTCCCTGCTGCAGACAGCAGCACCGAAGCCTCCACGCTGCTAACTGGCTTTAACCATCACCCAGGACAGTGGCCGTCGGTCCACGTGCCCCACCCAGGGAGGGAAAACCACCACCTGCCTCCTTATTCCAAAACAGAAATAATTCTTCTTGGGGCATATGCCAGCATTTGCCTTGTACTAGTGGGCGCTCAGAGCGAGCCCCACGCTGACTTAAGGGGTGCACGCTGCCCCAGAGGGCTCACCCTGTACGCAGGTGCTCAGTGCCACCAACGCTGTGGGAGCCTGGGGTGGGGGTGGGTTTTTCTTAGACTCGGCTCTTACAGAAATGTCCACCTGAAGAGCCGGGTGGACGACTGGCTGGGTCATCCAACCCCTCCGTGAACAGCGACGCAGGACTCTCCGTCTGCAGCCGCGCTGCACTCGTCTCCAAAGGTAAGCTCTCCGTGGGTTTTGGCCTGGCCCTTTGGGGACGCAGAGATGACGCGTTCTCTTACCAGCCCAGCCTGAGCTGCTTCTCTAAGAAACACCGCCTGCCCCGGCGGGGGCCGGCCTCCCGCTTGGCCAGGAGCAGGTGTTTGTGGCTAGGTGTCTATGAAGGCAGGAACGCTTCGGAGGCAGCAAGAGGGCAAACCCTGGTGGGCTCTGGCCCCCCCTTGGGCCAGCCCTCTCCTGTGCCTCTCCCACCACGGTGCTGTGGCCTCGCACTCAGCGGCCACCTTCGCAGCGGTGTCTGCGCGTCCCATCCCACCACACTCCCGCGCACGGAGCTCACGCTGCCTCTTTCCCACGAATGTAGCCTTGATGGCAAGAAATGGCTCTTGCTGCCCGCCCGCCCCAGGGCCACAGGCCTGTGTTCATGCGCGCCTTTGGTAGGGCCGACCTGGCGTGCTCCTCAGAGCGGCAGGCACACACAGCCTGGAACCCGGGCCACCCCAAGGGCTCATGCCGTGTGCTCGGTAAGTACGGCCGTTCAGACTCGGTGGCGCCCACACGTGTCCATCAGACTACATTCTGGGAGGAGGAACCCCATTCCTGCTCACCCCTGGGATCTTCAGGGTGACACGGGGCCTGGCAGTTGGAGGACGAGCCGCAGACTCGACCTGTGCGAACCAACTGCCTCGATGATTTTGTGCAGGTCCTGTGTCTTCACACAGGAACGGCCTTTGGGGGCCGGGTGGCACAGGAGCGCTGGGCAGAGTCTAGCATGCCGTTCATGCGGGTGAGCGCTATGGGACGCGGCTCTCGGGACATGTGCTGTCCTGACCGCATGGGGCTTCCGTCCACAGGGCTCGTGGCTGTGGCGCTCACCCTGGCCCTTCCCACCCGGGCCCAGGATCCAAGCCTGCTGTTTGGTGCCTGATCACAGTTCATAGTTTACCTCCGCCTGATCGTTTCCACATTCTTACTGTTTCACTGTGTGCTCTGCCTTGTAAGCAACACCAATTTGATGAAGATGCTTTTTTTTTTTTTTAAAAAGCCACATTAGGTAAACAGCTCCACCCAAGCAGTTTACCTCGCTGTGATGGGGGTCTCCCCCCTTACCACCAAGGCCACCATGAGCGTGGACGGGCGTCGTGGAGCTCGGAGAGCTGGCACACAGTGGCCGGCACTGTCGGTTCCTCCTACCTCCAGTCTTCCAGGGGTTGTCGGAGGCGGCAGCCCAGAGGCTGTCACTACAGGCCACGACCCTGAGGGAATCTGCAGACACTCTGGTAAGCAGATCATCAACGCACACACTCAACCCGGCATACGTGGACGTCTTTTAAACATTTATTTAAAAAAGCAAATGTAGGTTTGTCTCAAATATAACCGTTAGAAATGGTAAAGCAATACAAACGATGTGTAACTAGCAGCATCCAGGTGTGGACTCTCCGCTGCCGCGAGTCCCTCCAGTGGGCGTGGCGGTCGGCTCTGGGCTCATCCCCTCCCTACTCCCAGTGCGGGTAAAACTCAGTCTTACAAAATTAACAACTTCAGGTTAAATAAGCTTAAATAAGGGTGTTAAATACAAGACACTTCTTCAGCGCTTCTGTACAAAGACACACAGGCTGACGCTGGGTGTGTGGTGCCCACGCCAGCTGGACGCGCAGGGGCCCGGAACCAGCGTGACCACTGGGAACTCGGGGCGCCATTTACAAGGCAGAGGGGTCACTTTAAAAAGAACGGGAACACTGTTAATATTCAGGCACCATTTGCTCCTGCAAATAAATAGGTCCCGGCAGAAGGGCACGCGGTCTGTGTCCAACACAGGCCCGCCCCGCTCTGCCGGCCACGTGCTCATCCCTTATTGCTACGGTGACGTGGCTGTGGAAGTAATGCTACTGTACATCCAAAATATAGAGCACCTTTAACATTAGAGTGTTTACTTTACAGACAAACGCCCAGCTGTAGTCCCTGGCTCCAGCACGTCCACGGTCACCAGGTCACGGACAGGGACACCCCGGAGCGTGTCCCCCGGAGCCCACTGCCCCTCGAGCAGGTAGCCCCGACTCCCCCCAAAGTCACGTCCCCCTCCCGCCAGCAGTGGGGCAAATGGTGTGGCACAGGATGGAAGGGTGGCGGCGGCTACAGGTGTGGGCGGCAGGTGGCGCGTGGGACGCCCCATGGTCCCTGGAGGCGGCGGGCCGGCTAGGACTTCTTGTCCACCGTGCTGAAGAACCACTCGGTGAACCTGCGCAGCTGGGCCGCGGCCGTCTGCGACTCCTCCTGCAGCCGCCGGTTGTCCTGGCGCAGGTGCTGCACCTCCGCCTGCAGGACGGCCTTGTCCTGCTTCTCCTGCGGCACAGGGGGTGGCGGGGGGAACCGGTCACAGGCCGATTCTCCAGGCCGGCCTGCACACACCTGCCCCTTTGGAGCCGAGCCCGGACGCAGGGTGAGGGGACAGTCCCGCGCCCGCCCACGGCCTCACAGTGCGCCCTGGGGTCGTGGTGCTGCCATCCAGGAAGGTGAGGACCTGCCTGCATGGGCGGGGGCGCACCCTGAATGTTTAAATGAAAACAATGTGTGACAGTGAAGGACATGGCCGCGCACGCCCCTCGGCTCTCCAGAGGCTGGAAGGCGCTGTCCCGGCGCTGTCACCACTTTCTGAAGCAGTCCTGGAAGTCCTTCTTGCTGAGGGTCTGCGTGACGTGCGATCAAGAACACAGCTAAGGCTGCGGCCGACCGCCGTCTTGAGGACTGGGTCTCACACCAGACAGTGCGTCCTCATCCCCAGTGCCTGGATCGAGCACCGCGACACTCGGGCGCTGACCGAAGCCGCAGCAACCATTAAGGTCATCGCCTCGAATGGATTCAAGGTGGCCGCCGCGACAGGGCGGCTCCAGGTGCTCAGGAGACAGGACCCCAGAGCTGCTTCAGAAAGTGGCTGGGACGACGGGATCACGCGTGGGAAACGAGGACGAAGACGGAGGAGGTGAGTGGACGTGAGTCTTTTCCCATAATAACTAAACGTTCCCTGTAATAACATTTGATCAGGTGCCCATCAGGGGGCCGCAGAAGGGGGAGCCACGGTCCCTGAGGGCCGGCGCACAGCAGGGTGCTCCTGGAGACAACCTGCTCTCCAGAGGTTGGTCACGCGTGGGACACCTGCGGGACAGAACACGCTGCCTGCTGGGCACCCCCCCCCCGGCCCCCGGCTGGGCCACACGGAGCCCCGGCCACCGGCTTCCTCGAACCCAGGTGGGGACACACAAACAGAAGAGGACGGGTGGGGCTGCAGGAGTCGCCTCTCTGTTTTTGACGTTGTGTGCTCCCCAGGTCCCCTCAGTCTGCCATAGTGACCGGGGGCTGACGGGTTGGTAGGGGGTGCTGCAGAGGACATTACCTTCCGCAGGTCGGTCTGCAGCTGCCGGAGGATCAGCTCCAGCTGGTTGACCTTCCCGGTCAGCGTGGATGGTGAGCGCTCCCTAGGGGAGAAGGGGGGTGTGAGGCTGGGGAGCTCGGTCCAGGGGAGGCGGGGGGGGGGGCGAGGCGGGGCCCCAGGTCACAGGGGAGTGGGAGGTGGGAGGGAAGGGTGGCCCTGGCCCACGAGTCACCGGTGCTCTTCCCCGGGGCTGGGGACTGTGGTCCCAGCAGGTGCCCCCCCACCCACCACAAGGCCACTGGCTGGGGACAGCAGGAGGGAGGGGCCCACACACCCAGCCGTGTCCAGGAAGTCCTTGCCGCTGCTGGTGTCCACGCACAGTGGCAGTCCCTGGGCCGCCTCCAGGTCCTGCCCGTGCTGCAGGGAGGGCAGGCTGCAGAAGGATGCCACCCTTTGGTCTGCAGGGGACACGCACAGAAAGAGCCCTTAGCAACGGCGCAGCCGAGGCTGCGGAGATGAGCTCAGCGGCCCCGTGCAGCCCGCCCGCTCCCCTGCGCGTCAGCCACTCCCCTGCTCTGGGACAGAGGGAGCGAAACTCAGGCAAGCGGCTCACAAGCAGGAAGCGTGGGGGGTGGCTGTGCCCCAGCCCAGGGGATGCGGCTGGACCTGGGCTGCCATGGCCGGTCTGCTCTTCCCCAATCTCGGAAGCCAGAGCTGTGGGTGCAAGGACCTGGCACCAGAACGGGCCGTCAGGCTTGTCCGCCAGCCCCGACCCCTGAGGGCACCCTCGACGTGGCACAGCCAGGCCCCGCGCCCCCTGCGCCCAGCCCTTGGTGCAGGACAACCATGCAGGCAGGCGTGCAGATGAGGGGCGCGCGGGCAAGGCTACACGCCAGCACGGCGGGGCCGCAGTCACCTAGACAGGGCGCGTGGGGGCACAGCAGCCCGAACTCCTCCTCGGAGTCGAGACCTGGAAGAAGATCCGGAAGGCACCAGTGAGCGGGAGGCAGGATGGGCTCACGTGCAGCAGAGGGCGCGCGTGTGTGAGTGCACATGCGCTAGCATGTGTGCACAGCAAGGGTGTCTGTCCCTGGTTCCCGTGTGCTGCGCCCTGCTGGGAAGTGGGGCTGCTCGGCCCGAGAGAGACCTGGGCTAGGACCCACACTGTGACTGCGGGTGGACCGCAACGTCCCCTCCACTGGCCGACGCCAGGCGGAGGTGAGGGCCTGAGCCCAGCCACCTCAGCAGAAGTCCTCGCGGAAGGCCCTGGGCCTCGGGCTGACCCCACGTGATGCCCCCATGCAGGCCATCCCCAGCCTGGCTGCAGCGGCACGGTGCGGAAGGGAAGGAGGAGGACACGGCCCCGGCTCTTCTGAGCTCCGGCCAAGGTCACAGGTCACCAGCGCGGCCCAGGACCCTCCCCCGCCACACTGCTGGCTCTGGGTCTCTGAGCTCACACTGCATCAGGCCCACCCCAGGACTCCCCTGCCCCCGCAGCCGAGTGCAGACCTCCTCTCACCAGGTGTGTTTAACGGGGAGAAGCTGCCGGCCGGCGGCGGCGGCGGGTCCGGGTCCGTTGGGCGCTTCCCTCTTAATTCACCTGCTCTCCCTCCCTCCCTCTGGCCCTGGTAGGTGCCCCTAACGAGGCGACCCCTGCGGCTGGTTTACGAGGGTCAGACACTTCAGTTAATTAGAAAGGATGGCGCTGCTGGTGCCGCAGGCAGTGGCAGGCAGAAGCCCGGGCCTCCGGGAGCCCCGCTGAGCCCCATCACTGAGGGGCTGGGTCCTTCCCCCAGAGGCTCAGATGCCCTGCAACTAAAGGCTCGTGCCTGGGGCACCCACCAGAGGGCAGGCTTTCTGTCACAGCACCGTCTCGGGACAGCCCCCGGCACCACTGGGCACCGCGTGGTAGGTTTCTGCACATGATGAGACCCTCTGTCTGGCCTGAGGTGCGAGAGGAGGAAGCGGCCGGGCCGGGTGCAGCTCTAGGGGCTGCTGGGGACGGCTGCCCGGCTGCAGCGAGGGCAAACGAAGAGGAGATGGGTTTACTTCCCCACGGTTTCTTTTCAGGGTACTGAGATCAAGCTGGGTACCTTCACAGTAAGCTGCCTGTTGTTTGGTTCTGAGTTTGAGGCAGGCTTTTGCTAAGTCCCTAAGTTGCCAAGACTGGGCGGACTTTGAATTCTCCCACCTCAGTTTCCCAGAACGCTGGGATTACAGGCCTGTGCCACTGTGCCCGGCTCACAGTGAACGTAACTACTGAGGAAAAAAAGGAAGGTCAAAAAAAACAGATGAAGAATCCACATTTCTCCCCTGCACGGATGCGTCCTCACGTGGCTACCCAGTGATGACCTGGCTGTGTGCCTGTGTTAGCCGACTTCGCTCTGATGACCGAGCCCATGCACCGGTGCAGGCACGTCCAGCTGGCTTCGTTTCTTCCCACCTGAACTGACAAGACACAGAGGTGACAGGAGGCGGTTGGCTCTGCTGGCCACTCAGACGGTCCTCGGGGAGAAATCGGCCCCCAGGTCCTGGTGGCCAATGGCTGGGCCGCGCTGCGCCACTGGGAGGGCGGGTGGGGGCTGCCAGCCTGGGGGCGAGGGCAGTCACAGATGCTGCTGGCCTGGGCCAGCACGGTGCTTTACCACAAAGCTAATCTTCCTGACAGTTTGCAGCAGGGGCTTCTGCCCCTGTGCTTGTTCCGGGATGATAAATATTCAGTGATGGAGTGACTGCTGACCTGGAACACAATCCGAACGTGGGGCGTGGGGCCGCCCCTGGGCACAGCCTGGGCTATCCTCCCTGCAGGTCCGGGCCAGAGGACGCATCCACGAGGAGCAATCCATCTCAGCCCTCATTTCAATCTTGCTTTCTAATTTTAAGGGACCTGACTCAAGAAGGTGAGGAGCCAGTGGGCCATCTGCACCGCTCTGGGCTCCAATGGCAGATGGCACACGGTGGAGCACCGGCCGCCTTCCCTCACGGTGGCTACTCTGCACAACCCAGGGGTGACCTGGTCCTGCTTTGTTACCCAGATCAGCAGTTCAACGGGCCTGGGCCCAGCTCACGCCACGGGCAGAGGCGTGACCAGCCAGCTCCTCCAACCTGGCTGTGCAGCAGGGACAGGTGGCCCTGAACCGCTCGGCACGTCTGTGTGTTCCTCTGACGCTGCCCGGGGATGTGCTTGTCCGTCTCTCACTCGTTCCTAATAAGCCGATACAGCTATTTTACTTCCAATGCAGCGATTCTCGGCAGCAGGGTCTCTGGTGCCAGGGCAGGTAATGCTTTTTCCTGGCTACGTATTGTCACAGTGTTTGAATGAGCTGGATCTGTGATGTGGCTGACGCCACCAGCTGTCAGCAGCGTCAGGGCATGGCAGCACCCCTCAATCCTCACCTTCACGCCCTACCGCTTCCGTTCCCGTGCAGAGCGGCCCGCGGCTCTTGCCTGCACATTCCTTCTGCCCCGCTGGGCCTGCTCAGGAAGGTCCCCATCCCGCGTGACTTAAGCGTCCTCAGCCTTCTCCATGTGCTAACTTCTCTGCAGCAGAAGTTCTTCTGTGTTTCCAACCATTCTTACGAAGTTTTAATTATTCCTGATTTTTTTTTTTGTTGGACATCATTCATCTATTTTTCCAAATGGTCACATGTAAGTTCCTTATTACATCTTTTAGAGAGTGGAAGTAGCACTCATCTCCAAACTAACACAGAAAAGACGATTATTTTTTCTTCACAGCTTGTCTTTACGTGAAGCTCTTACAGGTGGTTACGGGAGTTCACTATGATGCTAACAGTGGCTTCTGTCTCAGCTACACAGTTCCCTCGTGCTGTTTTACTCAGCGTCTCCTTTGTGTCTGTGATATGGACGGCCGTTTGCCGTGACTACCAGTAAGTGTCCCCCTGCTGTCTGAGAAGAGGCTGCTATCCCACGGAGAGGCACAGCTGGCGCGGAGACCCACCTGGGCCCATTGCAAGGGGGCGGCGCAACATCTGGAGCTTCCTGGCCTTAGTGGTCGCAGGGCCGCTGCCTTTGGTCTCCTGAGTACCTATGCTGCTGCTGGGGACAAAGGCCGGCCAGCGTGCAGTCACTCGGTCGGTACAGTGACCGACGTGCTGGTCTCTGCAGGGCTCAAGCTGCCTAAGTGGCCCCGTCGGACGGGGAGCCCTAACCCCGAGTCTCAGCCAGCCTGCAGCATGGGGCGGAGGGTGGCCCCCTCCGGCTCACTCCGCGTGGTGTGCCAAGTACAAACTAAATGTCCGTCCCGTCCCGTCTACCTGCAGCTTTTTAAACTCCACCACTCAGTCTTTTCTCCTCTGCTTGCTCGTCTAAACAGCAAGGATCCCAGGACGAGGGAAGGCCACAGTCTCGGAGGGCGCCGGGCTGTGGGCTGGTCTCAGGAGTCTGCTCAGACATTACCTATGAAGTATCAGCCAGCCACAGGCAATCAAGGTACGTTCACTGTCAGGCTGCGGAAGTCTCACAAATCTGAACTTCTATTAGTAACAGGCCCTAATTCTATTAAATTTTTTTTAGAAGAAAGTTGGGATGATCACTTTTAATTACTTCACCCACTTATCATAATTATTGTAATTAAAGTTTTTTCTCTTATTAAATCAGCTGAATTATTGCTAGTAACAACGAGCCTCACCACTGAACTTCATCTGTGCTCTCTCCTGAGTATCACTGTTTGAGCAGGAGAGAATTCCAGTATGCGGGAAAGCGGTTTCTAAATTTTGTAAAAAATTCATAGGAGGGCATCTTTGTCCCTTGAAACTCTGAAAACAATAACTATCAACTTACAATTAACTATCAACTTACTCGTTTCAACTGGTCCTTGCTGGTCTGGCTTGCTGTCCCGTGGCCTATGTCAGGAGCCCCCAAACCCCTGGGCTGTGGCCTGGCCCGGGTCTGTGGCCTTGGAAGCGGCATGCCCCAGGGACAGCTGAGCAGAAGTGGGTGGCCAGCAAGGCCCCACCCCCCGTCAGCGTGCTCCTATCAGGTCCTAATGCCACTGCTGATGGACAGGAGGCAGAGCTTCACTTCCCACGCCCTTCCTGCTGCAGCCGCCATAGCAAAGCTGCCCTCCAATGACCTACTGCAGAAAGACACACCCCCACGTCTTTGGGAAAACGGTCTTCAGTTGAACTGACCCTGCTGTCGAAAAGGCTAGGGACGCCCGGTCTGTGTGACAAACCTCACCTTACTTAGGCAGCATGGTGCACTGTGGCCCTGAGGAGCAAGGGCAGCAGGTGCCTTCCTGTGTCGCCTGCCCTGTGGTCACCGGGGCTGACAGAAGGGGCCCTCCAGCTACATCACCCCACTGGCAGCAGGCAAAGGCACACTGTGGCAGCCCATCCAGCCAGTGGGGAGCTCCACACGGGGCGGGTGGCCACGGCGAGGCTACTTAGTGACTGACCTGGTCTCTCCTACCACACCCAGCTAGGGCCATGTCCTGTGTCACCACGTCTGCCTTACAGACAGAATTGGAAGCAGACGCGAACAAGCCTGGCCCACCGGCCACACTGGAGCGCGGATCGCGGTGTGTGCGAGGTGGGGTGGTCCTCAGAGCTTCCCAGCACCCACGCCTTCCTCATCACATGCAGCCTCAGAGGTGGGCAAAGGTGCCAACAATCTTGCTGCGTGACCCACCCCAGGATCTGGCTCCCAAGCCGCCACCCAGGCCGGGAGGATGGCCTTCCCGGGCAGTGGGGGGCAGGGGACTCTAGTCACTATTACCTTCAAATGCCCGGGCGGCATCCACCAGGTGGGTCCAGTCCAGCCCCACAGCCGTGTCTGGGAGGGGCATCAGGCTGGGGTCTGCGCACTTGGGCTTGTCTGATAGAGACCCGTCGGAGAACCAAAACTCATCTACAGGGACATAAACCAAACCACGGTCAGCTGGTCACAGTACTCTCCTGAGGATGCCACCACTCCCACAGTCAGCGCACAGGCCTGAGTGTCCCCACAGAGTCGGCCACAGCCTGGACACCATGTCCCCAGCAGTGTCAACTGGTCAGTCACAACAAAGGTGCTGCTGCCCCCGCCTCCCTCGTGAGTCCTTCATATCACGGGCACGGTAACTTCTGCAGCCCCCAAACAGCGAGCCAGGTGCAGTGCAGGCTGTGCCTCCGTGTCACCCTGCTGCCAGTGTAAGCCGCCCCACTGCTTCGGGGAGAACTGCGACCATACTGCTCTCCTGAGGACCTAGACACTGGCTGCAGAGCCAAGGCGTGAGCCCAGGACACAAACTCGAGACGCCTCCATGACCCACGGATCACCAACGAGCGGCGAGACGGCTTCCCCCTTACTAACGGAGCAGAGAGAAGATGCGATTTGATGTGCCACACAGCAATGGCTGGGCCGCTGCTCACGGCGACGCCAGGAGCCTCGGCAGCCCTGGGTGTGCACGTGGACCACCCTCCTCTCTCTCTAAAACCCCTCACGGTGCGCCAAGAGCTGCTGCCACTAGCGACACTCGGAAGGAACTCGCTGCGCCTCTGAGGACGCGTCTTCAGAGCCGCCTCTGAACCGCCCACGAGTCCCAGGCAGCTGCTGGCGGGCGCCACAGGACTGACGAGGCCAGGACAGTCCACGGCCCCATGGCGGGCTGAGCCGCAGCCAAGCTGAGTCGGGGCTAAGGCGCCAGACACCCTGAGGCTGCATGCCCGCATCCTCCTGCAGGCCCTGTGGTGCCCGCGTCGGGACGGAGGCCGCAGCGACTGCGACTTCAGCTTTGGCAGGCCCTCACCGAGGCAGGGAAGCCACCGTGACCACGCCCTTTTTAGGCTCTGATGTTCAGATGTGGTGGTATCCACTGGTGTGTCCCAGCCTCCATTCTGAGGGGCCTGGGAGTGGCCGTGGGATCAGGCTGGCCATCACCAACACCACGGTGGTCAGCCCTTGTGCTGGGTGGGAGCTGCGGAGTCCTCGCCACGCCAGAGTGGGAGGTGGGACAGAGAGGCTGCCACCAGGTGGTCCCCGTCCCCAGGACTTGTAGGGACGGGACAGGCCCATGTGGAGCCAGAGTGGGCGGGCCTTTCTTTAGCCACATGTTCCAGGTCCCTCCTGTAGAGGCAGAGGCCCAGGACGGCGGCTCACGCACCTGGCCGCGCTGAACACATCTCCGCACCCAGCACAAGGCAATCCTGCGTGAGGGGTCACGACGCTCACCGCGGGCTCCCACAGACCATGGCGTCACGGCAGCCAGACCTGCGCCATGTCCAGGGACAGTGGCTTCATGACCTCTCACCTGTCATCAGGAATTTTAAAGGATGCCTGAGCTTAGATGAGTGAGCACTTATGGCAGGCACAATACGCCCGGGACAGATCTGGCAGTGCCTGAGATGGGCTCATCTGCCGTCACGCTAGACGTTCTCGGAGCTTTTACATGCTGGGATGTCTGTGTGCGTTACGGAAGCTGAAAACTGGCTCTAATGATGATTTCTATGATGAAATTAAAAACCAACGGACGGTGATACGTTAAATCTCCATCCTTTCTGTAGACTAGAAAGCAGCCGTGAGAAAAACAACGAACTTGCCCTTCAAAAACAACCCATTAATACGGAATGGAAACCACGGGAAACCTAAATGTTGGGATGTGAAGGCAAATCATCAGACCGATCATGGTACTGGAGTAACTGGGGGCACAGGAGGACGCAGGAACCTGCCCCAGGTCCTCCGCTGCCCTGGTTGGTGGGCGCGGAGAAGTGAGTCTCCTGCTGCCCACCAGCCCCACCGGGCAGGCTCCCAGCCTCTTGCTCTGCCCGCCAAAACCCCACTCCCTGCCCCACAGCTTCCCGTGCCAAAGGTCACACCTCACACTCTTTCCCCCTTGGAGACACACAGCTGGGACACGGCCCAGGAGCCCTGTGTGCCAAGGTACCAGTGCCAAACGTGTGCCTCTCAGCTCCCTTCCGAGCAGGTACAGGCCCCCGCACCCTCTGCCCGTCCATCCCGGCACTCTTATGCTTGAAAAATTATCAAAGAGGAAGAAAGCAGCCCCCTCCCCGCAGCCAGGCTGCAGGGCGCTGGCCCGCGCTCACGTCGCAGGCCGCCCATGCTGGGCGCGGGGTGGGTCCGCGGTGGCAGCGTGCTGTGGCAGGGTGGCGTGGTGCTGAACAGGGTGTCGCTGGGCAGCGCCTGGTCCAGGATGGAGCTCCGGGAACTGCCGTAGGAGGAGGCCTTGCGGGCGCTGCAGACACTCTCGTCAGACAGGGTGCGGTACAGCGACCGTCGTGGGGACAGGTTCCCGTAGAACGAAAACTGGGGGTTAAATGAGATTTACAGTACACAGGCATCAGAAACAGGAAGGCGTGAAGGTCACTGCCGAAGCCACTGGGCTCCGGGGACGGCGCCGGCTCCCCTGTCACCCGGGAAAGCGGAGCCAGGCGCTGTGCCCTCTGCCCAGTTACTAGAGTGACCTGGACTGGCCCAGCCTCTCCTCCTCCAATGCCCTGTGAAATACTGCCATGCATAAGACACGCAGAGCTTTGTGTGATCCTGAAATGCCACTCGGCGGCCGCTGAACCTCCTGGAGGGGACAGCACTACCGGCGTCACTGTTTCAGGCAGGACTGACGCCACGCCAGGTGGCGATAGTGGAAATCACAGTTTTATATCAGGCAATTTCAGTATCAATCTACACGTGAGGTTCAACCTAATCGCAGCCGCAGAGCTAATCCTAGAGCCAAAGCTACCTGACGGAGCCACAGGGACAGTCTCAGGAGACGTGGCTTCTGTCCAGTTAGGCGCCCCAAAAGCTTGTTAATTTTTCCCACGTCTGGTGACTTTTGGGGCACCCCGTACACCGGGCTTAGTCCTCCCATAATTTTCTCATATCCTTATATCCTTAGTTTTACTTCAATAAATGAGTGCCAAGCCGGCAGATCCTATCTCCCACTTTACTAGACCTTCTATTTTTTAATATTTTTGGATATATTAAAACCTCTGGGACATGCCTGTGTTATGCGGCAGTCTGTTACCGCAAGTGCTGAAAACTCAGTCACCCCAGTGGCGACACCGGACTTAGTGACCGCGGAGACGACCGTGTTGCATCTCACATGCTGCAGGAAGAATCCTGCCTATGGAAGTAAGTCTCCAACGTCCTCCGGAAAAGGGAGATCGGATCTGAACTCCTAGCGACTTGCTTTGTGTCCTGCATGCTATTCTCTCCCCACGAACAACAGCTCTGTGCCAGAAGGCTCACGGGAAACTCACAAAGAAGTGGCTACTGGCGTCTGTCAGTGTGTCAGGAAGGCTGGGAGGACCCCACTGCGGGAGCCTCCACCACCCAGCCTCTCGGGGGTGCGCTACCCGGTAACGGACTGGGAGCTGAGCCTGCGAGCTAACACACCTTTCCTCCCCACGCTGCGGGCGGCGGGCGTGGTGTCCTAGCAACGGCCAAGCGGCTGAGACCAGCTGCTGGAGCCACTGACCTTCCTCCTCCCCTCCTCCGCCAAGGGGCTGTCGGGCCGCATCAGCTTCAGGAAGTCGGCCTTGGACAGGACGTGCGGCGGCTCCTCGGTGGGGTCTCCCACGGCGGCGTTATGCGCAGTGCCCATGACGTCGACCTCCCCGTACACCCTGCAGGACAGGTGGGAACAGCGACTTGGGGCGCTGGCCTGGGTGCACAGCCCGCGGTGACAGTGAGGACCTGGCAACAGGCTCCAGCACTTCTGGAGGGTTGGGGCTCCTCAACCGCAAGCTGGCTTGCTGAGCCTACGTGTGCTCTGTGCCTGCGTCACCTGTGTCACTGACACGTCAGGTTCCCGAGTAACGCAGGAGCCGCTTGGATACTCACCGCCCAACCGTGCCCTACCCTGACTGAGCCAGACAACATCTCCAGATCTGCTGGGGACGGCCCTGCTCTTGAGCCACATGGGACTCTGGGGACTCGAGGACCCCCTGCCCCAGCCAGAGCCTCCAGCACTCAGGATGCCGAGATGGGCGAGTCCAGGCAGCAGGCGTTCCTGTCCTGGGTAGGGACTGCCCAGGGGCCTCACAGAGCCGCTTGGACATACAGAGCAGCTGCCTCCTTAATTATGGAAAATAAAAATGTGGTTACAGACAAGAACTGAGCCGGATGGCCGCTCTCAGCGCCGTCCTTTCTGGGGAAGCGGGGCCCTCGGAAGGCCTACTGGAGAAACAGGACGCGAGCACTGCACGCCACCGCGGTGTGGGGGGTCGGGGCCACTGTTGGCACCCCAGAACCCGAAATCGTCCCTATCCGCTGCCGCAGAGGTGACCAGCACACCCCGCATGTGTCCCTGAGAGGCTCTGTCCCCGGGCCACGCCACCCTGCGCGGACGCCAGCTCTCTGCGGACTACTAGACCGGGAGCACATGCAGACCTGCTCAGCATTACGAAGGACTGCGCAGCTGTCTCACGGCCCTGGCGTGCTTCCCAACACATGACGGGCTGCCCCTGTGCTTCAGGGATGAGAGGGTGGCAGCTGTGGAATAGGGACCCCAACTTTTAAGAGCTGGCAAGGAGGAGGCTGGCCTGTGGGCTGCTCAGGATCAGGGGGGCCCGGAGGCCCCACGGGAGCCCTGGCCTAGGCATGGTGCTCGGTTTGGAGCCTAGGGGTCGGGAGGAGTCTCCTCCGTGGAGCGATCGGGAGCGATCGGGCCGTGCGGGGAGGAGGCACCACGAATCATTCTAATATGGGGGGATGGGCGCAGGGCCTGTTGGCGTGGGCCTGTCACCCCAGTGCTCTGGGAGGCCGAGGCAGGAGGATTATAAGCTCAAGCCCAGCCTGGGCAAGTCAGGGACTTAGTGAGACTCTGTCTCCCTGAAAATGAGCTGCGGACAGAGTTCAGTGCCAGGCCTTGGGCGTGACCCTAGTACCAAAGAGTGGGGCGACGTGAATCTCCTTCCTACGCAGTCCATAATCGTCACTGGCAAGGTTATTGTTCTTTTCAAATGATCGCCCTCGGGGGAAGCACTGTCGTGTGCTCAGTCACCCCTGAAGGACACAGCACGGCCAGAGAAGAGCCGGAAGGAGCCTTACCGGGGACACGCAGCGACGTCGGGCTCCTCCGGCGGGGGGCTGCCTTCCGCCTTCTTCCAGCCAATGACGTACTGGTTGGCCGCCCCTTGCCTGTGGTAGGACCTGGTCCCGGGGAGCTGCTGGCCACCTCCATGAGACACGATGTAGACCTGGGATGCATCCAGCGACCCGCCGCTCTTGGGACAGTGGGCCGAAGGGCTTCCCGAGTGGCGGGAGCCACTGCGGGCGAGAGAGGGGTGGGGGAGCGGGAGGGGGAGGGGGAGAGAGGGGAGAGAGGGAGGGAGAGGGAGAGAGAGAGAGAGAGAGAGAGAGAGAGAGAGAGAGAGAGAGAGAGGTCACCGTCAGGCCTAGCAGAGTGCCCGCCAGGCCACCCTGGACTCCCGGGGGCACCTGTCTCCTGCCCTGGCGCCGTGGCTGCCCCATCCCAAGGAGTTCCCGGGTGCTTGTGAGTGACCCATGTGCCTGGGTCAGGAGGGTGTTATGAACAGGCTTGGGAAGCACGTGTGAGGGTGCACACTGTCATCTCAGCGCTTGGGAAGGCCAAGGTAGGAGGATCGCAAGTTCGAGTCTAGCCTGGACAGCTTAGCTCAGTGAGAACCTGTCTCAAAAGGAAAAGGAAGCTGATTCTGTGGCACACGCCTGCACTCCTAGCATTCTAGGAGACGGAGGCAGGAGGATCGCACATTTCCAAGTTTGAGCCCGGCCTGGGCAACCTAGTGACCGAGACCCTGTTTCAAAGAGGTGGTGAAAAGGGGTCGGGCATACAGCTCAGGGCGAGCGCCAAGTCTGACCTCTAGTACCACAAAATAAGTAAAAATAAAATATACACAGAGGGGCCGGCTCCAAGGGCCACGGACAGGTCTGCTAAATCCTGTTCGCGGCCTCGCTGAGTACATAAACGTACCAGCCGTCCCTAAAGTTTGTTCATTTTCCCCACTTGTGGCAGCTTTTGGGACATCTGATGTTACTGCTTGCCTGATTTTACCCACAGCAGTTTGGCGACACGTTTCTATTTAACCTTACATTTTATGTTTTAGTATTTCTGTACGTATGGAGATGCCTGGGGCACTGTACACTTCCTGACCTCATCGTTCAAAGTAGAGGCAGAAATCATGAGACCAACGTGTAGATCTCTACCAAGCAGGAGTTAGAGTCACTTGATGCCAACATTCGATGTCTGTAATGCACGGTGGCTTCTTTGCTAAGCTGAGCTACCCAAGAAAGCCCCATCTGCCAGCACAGGCGCCGGCCTCAGGCCGTGCCCACGTGGTGCCCTGCACCCGCAACTCCCCGTGGCACTTGGAGCCGGCCCCTCCTTTCCCACAGAGGTGGGGGTGACACTGGCAGGAGCCAGGCGGGAGGCGGTGGTGTCCCCACACCCTTCTGGCCACTTATTTCTCTATGGACGTTTCTTTCCCTCCATTAAAAAAAATTGTGGTACTAGAGACTGACCTGGAACCTAAGCTGCATCCACATTCCTTTTTCATTTATTTATTTTTTAAATTGTGAGACACTCTAGCTCAGCTGCCATGGTGCTCAGGCTGGGCTCAAACGTGTAATCCTCCTGCCTCAGCCTCCCAGACCTGCACCCCCAGGCCAAGCTCACTAAAATTTAAAAAAGAAGAAATCAAATTCCAGCCCCTGAATTAACACGCACCCACCTGACAGATTCCGGACACAGGTCCTTCCTGTGCAGTGAGACAGCAGCTGGGCAGTGACATCTGGCCTGGGGCCTGGCCCTTGTCCCCCACCCACAGGGCCCCAGCCAGCTGCAGGGCGGTTGGCACAGGGGCTCACCTGGAGTGGGACGAGATCTCACTGAGGTCGCCCAGGCTGCCCTCGGCAGCAGCCCCGCTGGAGGAGATGGCCGGGGCAAAGCCGTGCATGGCATACATCTTGGCTGCGTCGTCGTCCACCACCGGGACATCGGCCACATCGGCCCACTGCTCGGCCCGGCTGTGGACCAGGGACCGGCTGCCCGGCAGGTGCGTGGGGCCGAGGATAGTGGCCGGCAGGCAGGGCGCCGTGTCGATGCCGCTGTCCGTGGAGGCGCCTTTGATGTAGGTCAGACCTAGCAGCTCGGGGTCCATGAGGTCCCCAGACCCGAAGTGCTTGTCATCGCTGTTGCTGGACGTGCTGCTGGACAGCGTGTTGCTGCTGGAGTGGCTGGAGCAGCTCCTGTCCCCGATCTGGGTGCAGGAAGGGGCACACAAGGCCGGGTGAACTTTCTACCAGGGACTATTCCCAGGGGTACCCACCCACAGACAGGGGACGGTGCTGGTCCATGGTGTGGGAAGGACTAGGCTGCCGGGCGATGAGCCGCAGCAGGTGCTCTCCGTGTGTTCCTATCAGATTCGAACGCCACTGACGACCAATGGGGCAAAGCCTGTCTCCCCGTTCCCGGCTGGCGGCCGCTGCTGCTGCAAAGCTGTGCCCCAGCAACCCACCACAGAGTAAGTGCCGCCCGCCGCCCACCCCAGGGAGAAGCGCCTGCAGCTGCACCGGCCCTGGTGTCAGTAGGCCGGGCCCGTGTTGGACCGCACACGCGGGCGCAGCTGGCGCTGGGTCCCGGGCAGCCCAGCCTCGCCGTTCCTCCCGCGACCCGAGTCAAACGCGGCCTTGCCCCAGCATCACCGACTAGAAAGCCACCGTGGAGCACCACACAGACCGGGAGGGGGCGTGGGGCCTAACCAAAGGAGGGGCCGCACTTCACTAGAAAATGCTTCAGTGACAGATTCTGGTGTGAACCTTGCCCCGGGAAACTCGGGTCTGAGCATTAAGGTGGGACCGGGGGCGGTCCCGGACTCCCCTGGGCGCTTGTGGCGCTGAGCAGACAGCAAGAGGCACCAGCGTGACGGTGTGTGGCCCCTGGCCCACATCACGTCCGTCCCTTGGCTCCAGGGAAGGGGCCCTCAGCAGGTATGTGCACCTGTGGTCTGCTGTGTCTTTGCCCTGAATTTTTTTAAATGTTAAAAATTTAAGAATATTAAAAAGGAAACCGTCCGAGTCTCCCACGTATGCATTAACTACATTATCTACTTTTTAAGGGGCCCCAGGTAGTTTCTCCTCACTCAAAAACACAAAGCAGAAACACGGCTTGGACACACCCACTTGGCAGAGAAGGGGGTTGAGGAAAGCCAAGAGAACAGAGGCAAGGTACCCCCATCCCGTGTCCCTGGACAGACACGGTCCTCATAGCGGCCTGGAACCCGCCTTCCCTGAATCGGCCCGAGGGCTCTGGAGGGCGGCGCAGGGGCCAGGCCCCAGGTGGCCTAAGTGGCCTTTTCTCTCATTCCGTCCTGTTACACCCACGGAGACCCTGACACTTGCATTGCAAACTGGAGTCCTCAAGCCTGGCCAGTGCCCTGCCTCCCTCTGAGTGTACACGGCTGACCCAGGGCCAGGAGGCAGAAACGCTGCCCGTGGTCATTACTGACGCCCACAAAGCTCACCATGGCACACTCAGGAAGAGGACAGACACAACGTGACCAGGCGCCGGTCAGTTCTCTCTGCCTGAACATTTATCACACCTGGCCTCTTCAGAATGCTGGCTTCACTGGGCACCAACCAACAGGCCAAGCCACCTTCCCACACCCGGCTGGAGGTTCCCACTGTTTCTGTGAGGCTACCTGGTCCTCTGCAAGGGTGGGCAGGCCCCACAGCGTGGGCCTCAGGGGCTGCGGCCGTGACCACTGCCCACCACTGGGACCCCCTCCAGGTGGCACCCTTAGCGTCCCTTCTGCTTCCCTGTCGCACGGGCAAGGCATGAGACTGAGCACGGGACAGCGCGTGCCAACTGCCACCTGGATGGCGGGGCCGAACAAGGCGGGCGGGACTATGCTGGCTGCTCAGTGACCTGCTGCCCACCCTCTGAGTCCCATCCTTGCTTCTCCTGCTCGCCCCCTGGGCACGGTGGTGGGCAGGCCACGTTCACATCGGTGGGCGCCGCGGGCATGCGTGCTGCCCCGCTCTGCGCTGAGGTGTGGCATGTGCCACACACTGCCGTGTGCATCAGGGAACCCAGATGTGCCTGGAGGCAGGAGCAGCCCAGGCTCGGGGAAGCGACTCACGTGCGAGAGCTTGTTGGGGGAGTCCTTGCGACTTGCATCCCTCGGCAGGGCTCGCTCCGTGTAGGTGCTCAGGACTTTAGAAGGGGGGCCGTGCCATTTGTTTTCTGTCACATAAAGACAGGAGAACTGAATTCCCGGCCTCCAGCGTTGGCAGAAGAGGCAAGAGAAACAGAAGTCAAACCAAGGGCAAAAGAAACAGGCGTGTGGACTAGGAGTTCAGGGGCCAATGATGTGCCCCGAGTGGACAGAGCCGGCAGAGGAAATCCTTCATTCCCACAGGCGACGTAAAAAGAGCCAACCACAGCCTCTTGGATACCACAGCCAATCACAGCCCCTCACAGACGCCACAGCCAATCAACGCGCCCATGAACATGACAGCCAATCACAGCCCCCACAGACAGCCACCTGCAACCGTGTCACAGTCACACCCTTCTGGCTGACCCCCTGGATGCGGCACACAGAGCCACTTCCCAAACACAAGCTGACTGAGAAAGCTAGTGAATGAGCGAATGAACACATGACAGCAGAGACGTGGCCCCCAGGAGGGGACAGCGGAGGCCGCTCTGCCGGGGCGATACCTGGGAGCCTGCCGCCTTCCAGGGCATCCTCGCCTTCCCGGGCCCCGTCGCACGCCAGGGGGCCCTGGTGCTCCAGCAGCAGCGGGGACTGACACCTGGAGAAGACACGGCGCTGAGCCCTGCGTCCCCAGGCCACCCACCCGCAGGGGACAGCATGCTGGCTTGCTTCAGTCTGGCCCACCAGGAAAAGCGGGCCCAAGGAGCTGAGATTTGCTCCCACCACAGGAAGATGGGGGCGGGGGGGACCAGGAGGCCTCAGGGCCAGGCGCGGTCCCCACTGCCCAAGGAGGCTCCCGGCCCTGCGGATACATGAGGCGCTGGCTCATCTGTGCATTAAGTGTTTTTAAGGAAAAGAAAAAGCGATTCACTCTAGGTTGTATCCAAGTGGCTTTGTTTATGGAAACCAAAAGTGGAAAACTACAATGTCAGAGAAGAAAAATATTCATGAAAATGTTTTCCAATTACACTGGGCCCTTGCTGACAGAGCCCAGTATAGGGAGAAACATGGAAAATCTTTTTTTTTTTCCGTTTACACAGGAAGAAAAGAAAAAATGCCTTAACCACTTCCCCTGGATATTTACTATGTAATGTAATTTTAAAAACATCACTTGACATCCCAGTGTAAGAACCCTGTCTACTATCTAAGGCGAGGGATTCCTGTCATTCATACGACGTAACGCTTGCTTCGAAGCCCAAACCAGAAGAGCTGCGTGCCAGGGGTGAGCACTGCCCTGCACCCAGGAGCCTCTCTGAGGGGACATCCCTGCTGCTGAGGCCTCCCGCCGACCCACCATCCTCGTCCACGGTGGCACCCAGCTCCTGACACCACAGAGCTGCGGCTGCCACCAAGCACGGCCAGGCCATCACAGGCAGGCACCCCGCACTCGCTGGCATTCTCCCCACAAGGTCTGGCATCTGTGACCTTAGTGTCTGCTGAGCCACAGGGGCCACTGCCAGCTGCCATTGCCGGGGCTGGCGCCTCCTGTCTCCAGCGGGGGGAAGGCACACTGGGCGCTGACCCTGCCTGTTGGCTCCTGAGGGGGTGTCTCCCTCGACAGCTCTCAGGAGGGGGAGGCAACCCAGGGGGCCTGCCTGCAGAACCCCCACGCCTGTCACCTGCAGGGCTAGAAGGGCTTTCTTACCCATAACACAATCTTGGGGTCACAACACAGGTGGTGAGCGCTGCCTCCCCGGGGAGCCCAGACTCTACCGGGACCGGCTCCTCAGGGAAGCCTGCCACTGTCCCAGCTGCCGGTGGCCTCACGCGCAGCGGGTGTGCAGTAAGCCCTTCAGGACAACATGTGGCCCCAGGTCCCTCCCGGGAAGTGGAGGCACAGGGAGCCATACCCGTCATAGGCCACTTGTGGTCTCCAGGGTCCGCTTCCACCGGGTCCCGGGTCGCTGGAGGAGGACTGGTTGCTGGGAGAACTTCTGAAAGGGGACCGAGTTGTTATGGGGCTCTGAGCCACCCACCCAGCCCCTGGCCCCGCGCGCTTCTGCAAACGCTCACTCCGGCTGGGAGAGAGAAGGGAAGACTTATCGGCCGCGGACAGATAAAACAGGATCCGAGACGCCTTGAGGGTCTGGAGGGCTGGCAGTTGGCAGCGTGCAACAGAGGGACACAGAGGGCCGGCCTCTGTGGGACTGACCCTCCCCAAGGCACAAGCCGCACCCTGGAGAACAGGGAGCTGGGGAACGAGGCTGACTTGCCTTACCGGGACCCAGCACAAGACTCTGTTGGCTCTATTACCTAAGACCCACGCAGACAGCAAGACTGAAACGGGCAAAGCTGTCTGTCACATCTGACGCAGGCCACCCCATGCCTTCCTTCCCAGCACACAGAGGCAGTGACGGGAAGACAACCTGCTCAGTGGACAGGTGCCTGTGACTTTCCCTCTGGCAACGGGCATCCTGGCCAGCCCCATCACCCACTGCACTCCTGGGTGTGTGCTGAGACCCCAGAGTACTGCCCCTTCCACCACTGGCACTGTGGGCACTCGGAACCCCAGTGGCCACCCAGCAAGGGGACCAGCAGCTCGGAACACGCCAACCTGGAAACGGCTAAGCCCAGGGCCGCATGGCTCGCCCGCTCCCGGTCCGGCCTTACCTGGTGCCGTCAGGCAGCTTGCGGTCGAAGGAGGTGCTGCGGGGGATGGCGGCCTGGGCCTGCTGGAGCAGCGGCTGGCACTGCAGGCGGTCAGGCGTGCTCGGCACGGGCGAGGTGCGCGAGTGGGGCTGCAGTGCGGAGGTGGGCACGCGGTGCCAGGCGGTGTTCCTGCGGAAGGGGGTCTTGTACTCGCAGGGTGCGCCCTCGCTGTCCAGCTTGTACTCCACCATAGGGACGCGGCAGAGCTCCGAGCAGCCCCTGCAGGCCGAGAGGCGCGGGTGAGAGGGGAGGGGGCGGCGGGTCCCGAGGCAGAGCCCACGGGGCCCGGGGTCCCCAGGAGGGTGCGGGGTCCCTCCACGGGTGTTATCTGCTCAGCTCTGCCACGGCAGGAATCCGGGCCTGGGCGTGCAGGCTGTAATCTGAGCACACTGGGGGGCTGAGACAGGAGGATTCCAAGTATGACCCCAGTCTGGCCAACTCAGGGAGGCCCTGCCTCAAAACCAAAAATAAAATTGGACTGCAGATGCCTCTTAGAGGGAAGACCCTGGATTGAGCCCTGGGTACCAAACACAACAAGCCATTCTACCGGGACTCCCCGGGCCGCAACTGAGGCCTTGCCAAGTTGCTCTGGAGGTGGGTGGCCCGGTGTGATCATGGTCCAGACCCCCATGCGCAACTGAGGCTGGGCACCGGGCAGGACAGACATCCCTCCTGCTAGAAGCTGTTGAGTATTCTAAACGTGCTTGTGCAGAAAACAGGCGGTGTCCAGTGTCCGAAGAAATCGCGGCCCAGAGATGCTGAACACCTCCTCTTTGTCACGCAGCAGGGCCTCCTGGACTGGGCGCCAGAGCCCAGCCACGGCACCGGGGGCACAGAAGCCACGTGCTGTGTGCGCGCAGTGAACTGCCCGTCAGTCGCCTCCAGGAACTGGGGTGCATGGCATCACACAGAGGAGAGAAGCTTATGTCCCTACGCGCGGTTCCCAGGAGCCCTCGCAGCCCAGCCTGACAGGGGACAGTCTGCCCCTGGAACCTGGAGGCCAGTGCCAGGCCACAGATGGGCCGGCAGGTCCCAAAGGGCTTCTCAGTCCCTCCTTGGTGGCCAGCCCTCCTTTCCAAGCACAGCAGGCTCATCATCCCGCGGCTGTGGGCGCTCTTCCTGGCCACAAGTCACCCCTGGCCCCGGCAGCAAGGGGACCGCATAGGCAAAGCCAACGTCCTCCGGAAGCGTGGCTGGGAAGCTGGACAGGAGGAAGGAACCGTGGTGGCCGTGCCCAGCTGGCTTCCCTGTGGTGCCTCCCCGGGAACAGGAAAGTGGAGCGGAGGGACCAGAATTTCAGTCCTTGTTAACGTCAGTTGAAAAGCTGACTCTTGGGTTCATTTTTTAAAGTACGTTTGGAACCGCCTGTGTAGACGAGCCCACCCTTCCCCGGGTAGAAATGTGATGAAATCCGAACACGACGAGTATCTGAGATGAGATGGTAGCACCGAAGGCAGTCAGGCTACAGACGGGAACCGTGAGCTGTTTCCTGTAGGCGTGTCTCACCTGCAGCCCACTGTTTTATGTTTTTACCCTTGATTTAAAAAAATGTTATAATAAATTTCAAAACAAAGTTTCAGTACTTACATATTTTATGTGGGGCCCAAGACAGTTCTTCTTTACTGAAAAAGCCACAATACAGTGGGCCAGAGGCTTGCTACATGTTAAAATGCTAAATTTGGGGGAGGTTAAGTTAAATATGTTGTTAAAATAACTTCACCTGTTTATCTTCTAATATGCCTACTGGAAAAATAAGCCATCCTCTCAGGCAGACTGTTGGACAGAGTGTGCCAGCCTTCAGCTGGGTCCATACTAGGCTCCTGCTGGCGTCGCCCTGCCTAGCCCAAACTCAGCTCGGACCCCACCCTCTTCCCGTGAGCCCAGGCACCAAGGGAGCCACACAGGTAAAGCCAGAGTCCACCTGATGCGTGGCCTGGAAGACCAGATGGGTGGAGGTGCTGCCCTGTGGGAACACGGAAGGATAGCGTGGTCTGGATATGGAGTGTCCCCCCAAAATCTCATGTGTTTAGTTGTCATGGATTGTCTATGGAACCATGTGCTGTTGGGGCCTAGTCCGGAGGGGTGGATTACAGGCATGTAAACTGGATTATTGGTGTGTAAGTTCGGTTACAGGCGTGTAGTGGGGGTTACCACGCCTTCCACACCTGGATCCAGGCAGGGCTGATCACTGGGCTGAGACCTGGGAGGATCTATAAGCTGCTTCCTGCCTTCCTGTCTGTGACGTCGTGAGGAGCTGCCTCCACCTCGGCCTCTGCCAGGTACTTCCACTGCTGCCGGCCGCCCCTGAGTGGACTGTGACCTTCTGAAACTGTGAGCTAGAATAAACCTTTCTTGTCCTGAATGTGTGGATGTCGGGTAGTGAGTCACAGCAACAAAAATGTAACTGAGACAAATGACAAGGGTGCGCCTCACGAGGGGCCAGCAGCCCACAGCTTATGGTACAACCTCATTTCCTTCCCCCAAAGCCACGTTCCTTTTCTCTTCTCCACATGCAGTTCTGTGAATTTACCGAGTTTGACAGTTAATTATCAGTCGAAGCCAGGGGTCCAGATGCAGATGCAAATTCACTTGAGTTCGTCCTTGGAAAACGCTGACGGAGCTATTGGGGTTTACGCAGGGATGTACACAGTTTCCAGGTGCTCCTATCTGACTAGCTGCCACCGCGCCAGGGCTGCCGAGCCGCTGCAGGGTCCACAGCTCAGCTGGAAACTGCCCAAGTGGGACACTGCAGGGCCTGACAGGAAGACGCAGGTGGGGCACCTGTGCCACCCAAGGGCCACGCTGAGCAACCACAGCACGCACAGGTGACTGACAGGAGTGACCACGGCACGTGCTGGGGTGTCTACAGGCTGGCACTGCCTTACAGGGCACCCGTAACTGGCCCCGCCAGAGTCAAGGTCCTGGAGTGACATTCTCGATGACCGCACAGTGAACCTTGGGTGCTGAGGAGCCAAGGCAGCCACATTCCCTGTGCTGGTCCAGGCTTCAAGTTCGTCTGTGTGCTTTCGTTATGGTTTAGATCTGAGAGTGGAAGGCGACTGAATCACGGGGTGCTACGGTCATCAGGCGACTCGCCCATGGTGGGATCATGGCTGCCTGCGCTGTTACAAGGAGGTGCCTGGCGAGGGGATGCTCACTGGGGGTACGACCTGCAAGGGCACATCCAGTCCCTGGATCCTCCTGTGTCTCCCGGCTTCCTGGCTACCATATAGTGAGCATCTGTCTCCACCCTGCCCTTCCGCCTTGGAGCCACTCGCCACGGACAGACCACGAGCCGAGTTGAACCTCCCCTCCTTGGTGCTGGGTATGCTGTTCCAGCAACAGAAAGTGACAGAGACAGTTACTGGGAAGAAGAGGGGAGGGGAAGGGCCACAGCAGGGGGTCTGCTAGGCTCACGCCCACCCAGCGCTTCTTCGAGAAGACGCTGTACTTCGATTGGGACTCGGAGGAGAAACTCCACATAAATGCGGGACCACGGCTAAGGCCTGCGAGCGCGATGGCAGAAACTGCGTGTGCCCTGGCCCAGGGCACACTCACAGCAGAGCTCTTTCTGACCCAACCCCTCAGAAGGTATTATGTAAAAGGCCTCAACCCTCCAAGCAAACTGGCGTTCTTTTGTCCCAGTACAAATTAGTTGCTTTCCAAAGAGCGATTTTACCTCAAAATCAAAGTTCTTACCACGCAGCACTTCCGGGCCACTCCTCCACGAGCTAGCTCCGGCTTTGCTTCTAGGACTGAGCAGTCCAGCACCACTGACTGCAACCAAAGCGTCAGCGCTAGCTGGACCACAACTGCTGTTTGCCTGAGGGTGCCCCAAAGACTACAGAGAGAGTGTGTAGCCATTTCCACGGGAGCAGGCACAGGTGTGAGAGAATCATGCTCCTGCTGCAGCCCTCAGCTGGGGGGCCCTGGGGACGGCTCACCCTCTCAACTAGGGGCACCCCAGCTCCTCGGGAATACCCCAACCTGGGCTGCTGGGGAGGGCCCCACTGGAAGTACCTAATGCTCACCTCCTTCTGTGGCCTGGTTCCTCATAAGCCACACAGCCCTACCAGTTTGGGCTCCAGAATCTTGCTGCCCACTTCCTGGCTTTGAGGTGTGTCCAGTCTGGCTCACGGTTAGTGGACATTCATGCTCAACACGCCCAAGAACTGAGACACCTGCTAGTTTGTGGACTGCATCTCCCTCGCCGCCCACTCCCCTGGGCTGCCTCTCATGTGTGGGAAGGGCCTGGTTCACACCTGGTTCACAATCTAGTGGCTTCGAGCAGAGTCGCCATGGGCCAGCCCACAGGGATCACGACCACCCGTGCCCAGCCAGGCCACGCTGCCTCCTCCACTAACTCCCAGGGGTCCAGCGTCCACAGAGGCAGAGTCTGGGCCTGGGCAGCTCTGGGTTGCAGCCTGCCCTTCAGACCCCAGTCCCGAGCCCAGGAGACAGCACAAGAGTCAGGATGAAGTCACACAAAACACGCAAAGTCCATGAGTGGCAGCTTGGTGAGAGAGAGGTCGGGGGTAAACATTCATTTTGCTTCCACAAGCGAAGAAAGAGGAAGTCAATCTTCAGCAGAAGTCCCGCCACCCTCGCGGCAGTCCCAGACAACGCGCATTAGCAGCTGCGGGACCTCAGAATCGCCTCCGAGAACACCCCGCTGCAGACGACGCGTCACTGGCCGGTGACTTTATTCTTCTCGTCCGACACCAAAGTAGGATGCGCAGCTCCATTTTATGCAGCATGGGGACCGATTCCGCAGCACCACATACAAACTTGCTGGGCGTGGAGGTGCACGCCTATCGCCCAACATGAAGCCAGCCTGGGCCTGGGAGCGAGACTGCCACAACCAACCCACCCACCTAAGCAAGAAGAGTCCCGCAGGGACTAGCAGCCCAATTAACCGCAACCTGGGAAAGGAGGGAACGTGGAAGGACAGCACACAGCCTCACGCAGGACAGCAGCACAGCTGGCACCTGGGCCGGGCCGGGCCATCCCCGGCCGGGCCGAATCCTACCACCTGTATGTGCCTGCATCTGCCCCCTGGCTTTGCTCTGGGGGCCCATGTCATGGAGATCATTAAATTTTTATTAGGGTTCTGAGGATCTGGCCCCGGTCCTGGTCACTAGGCTACATCCACAGCCCATTTTTTGTTTTTGATTTTGAGACGGGCTTGGCTTGAATTTGCGATCCTTTTGCCTCGACCTCCCGTCGCTGGGACGACAGGCCGGTGCCACTTGTCCCGGCTCACAGAGACCCCTGAAGGGACCGGAGCACCCACCAGGACCGCCTGTGCAAGCCGCAGGGCCTCTTCTGGCAACCCCCACCCCACTGGTACCGTGCCTCTGTCTCTACCCAGGATGCGGTTATCACAAACTGTCGTATGGGACACGGGGACTCTCCATGGCGCCAGAGGCGTCAAAGAGGCGGGTGCAGCGCTGTGGCTAGTCGGGGACAACTCGGGCACTGTGCGCTTCCCAAAACTCACGCCTGTGTTTTTTTAAAGCCATCAGAAGGCATTTAGTAACTCCCACAGTGGGCTGTTCTCCCACAAGAGGCTAAAAGGATCCTTGGAAACAGGATCCCCTGAAGTCAAGCCCCTGCTTCCTATATTTTACCCACTTGAAAGAAGGGCCCTTTCCTAGCCTGGGGGGCAGGGGCGGGGAGGGAGCCATCACTGGCATTTTCATTATTTTAGTGTCTATTATGCTGATAACCTGCTAATGGCTATCAGAGTCTTTCTGAATTCCCCCCAGCCACCCAGGAGGTAACAGTGAGTAAGCCTCTTCACTGGAGCCACAAACTTCTTCTGTATTTAAAAAAGCTCCGGACAGGGAGATAAGCACACAGCGGCAACTCAAGGAAAGGCTGCCTCAGGCCTGGAATCACCCCGTGAAATACAAGGTCACATCTCAGCTCGCTGGTCACTCAGAGCTACACAGACTCTTCTCAGACACCACCTAGGACCAGATCCACCCGGCATGAGACCCTGGGAGGGAGGGGCTGCTCATCGGAGCTTGGGAGGGGGCTCCAGGCCGAACCAGACGTCCACTTCTTGCTCAAACCAGCCACCTCCTTCTCCTTTTCTTAGAAAGCTTGGGACAGGAGTGGCAGGTGACGGCAGTCTTGTAAAGCACTGCATGTTTATTGGAGGTTCCCCACGGCCATCCGACGCCTGAATGTAGGGGTGGGGAGGTGCCCACAGCCGCTCAGGGCCTGAGCCTGTGGCTGCCCAGCCAGCAGAGGTGTGCAACGGTCAGTGGGACCCCTGTGCCCTCCCGCGGGTGAAGGTGACAACCTGGCATTCCTGGTGTACAGCTAGTGCCCGTGACTCACAGGAGAGGGGGTGGGGCTTTCTGCACTGTTCGAGATCCTAGTTATTAAGTGACAGGTTATTGCTTCAGTTGGAGAAGACTTTTTTTTTTTTTAATTTTCCAGCACCTAAGATGGAGCTCAAGGCTTTTGCACTAAACCACATCTCCAGGTTTTTTCATTTTTAAAATCTTAAGTCACTCAGTTGCCCAGGCCAGGCTTAAACTTGTAAAAAGGCTGAGCTTAACCTCGTGATCCTCCTGCCTCCGCCTCCCAGTCCTGGGCTTACAGGCAGGTGACATCAGGAGATCATTTTTAAACTGCAAGAATGTGAATAAGAAATACTGTCGGATTTTTTTTAAAAAAAATTCTATCTCCCTAATTATTACTTCTGAGCATGTGTCTGAGACACGTGATCGGGCACTCCTGTCCTGCACCTAGCGGAACGGTAGAGAAGGCAGTGGGGCCCCTCAAATTAAAGATGTCACCTGCCCTGCTCAGAGATCGGCGCGAACTACTTAAGAGGGAAGGAAGGATTCTGCCTTGGGCTCTGGGATCCTGTGCTTACTCAGGGGAGGGCTGGGTTACTGGGACACCGTTCTGAGGAGGCGGGCAGAGGGGCTGTCCCCGTGCCAACCTCGGGTTCTGAACTGTTTCCCATTTCCTGCTGACCTTCCAGACTGGCGGGTCCAGGGACAACACGGCGAGGTCGTACGTTCCTCATCCACACGAGTGCACAGAAGCTGTGATCTACAACCCGTCAGCCCAGCCTCTGCTCGCAGTCACGTCACATGCACGCACATGCATGCACATGCTAAGCGCCCTGTTCTCCCCAGCTCTACTTCCTGTCCGGGAGCAGAAGGTCCGGCCATGGCAGGCGAACAGCCCACACGCTACTCCACAAGACGAGAGAATCATCTAGCCTCGTGGCAGCGCACACGGTGCCGCGCACGGACCAGCCGCGTCGTAGGAGGAGCTGCATTTCCATTTCTATTGGCCATGTTTACTCACGTCGCTGGTGTGGTGTGGCCACTCACGCGTGACGCTGACGAGGCGCCGCTTCCCTTACAGATCAGCCTCTTCATGGTGCGCTTGCATCCAGGTGGCAGGACGGGCGCCAGGCACCTCTGAGGGCGGGACCAGGCCGCACTGTGGCTGGAACCGGCTCTCACAGGAGGAAGGCAGCCCCTAACAAGGCGTCCTGGGCAGAGCGAGTCTCCGCACCTGGGAGGCTGCCTGGCTTGCTTCCCTGGGAGCCTGGTTTGCTTGGGAAGAAACCATTCCCAAGCTGCTCCCGGCCAAGCATTCCCAAGGTACACGCATTTTTCAAGGGGCTCCATCCCAGCAGGACATCTGTGACGGGCGACCCCAGGGGCTCTGCCAGCGCAGTGTCCCCTGAACTCGGTCAGAAGGCTGAAAATGGCTCTGCTGCCCTTCGGAGGGGACGGCGGGACTGGGCTGCGGAGGAGGGTCTGAACGTGTGGGTGGCGCCTGACAGCAGAGGCACTCACCGCGGGGAAGGATTCAGCTGAGGCAGCAGCCTGGGGCCACCAGCGGGCACCTCTGACCGGCACCTGGCGGGAAGCGGCTGGACCGCGGGTAACCAACGCCCTGCCGGAGCGACACCACACGGAAGCACGGCACTGTGCAGTGGATTAACGCAGCCCGTCGTGGACCCCGCGGCACACACCGTAGGGCAGCGGAGAGGGGAACAAGGGAACGAACACGGTCAGACAGACTGCCGCCGTCTCTGCCCCCGCAGGACCCCGCTCCCAGCGGGAGCCTCTGCAGGCATGGGCGATGCCCCCACTACACGCCTGCAGCCGGCCACGCAGCTCGGGGCAAACCTTGTTATTTTTTGCAACAGGGTGAGTGGAGCAAAAGGGAGCTTCCTTTCGAGGCCTGCTTCTTAATTTTAAAGAATAAGTCAAATGCTTCCCATGACCCCTTTCGGCCCCCACCAACAGTTTTTCAAGCCTAACCACGCGAGCCAGGTGTGGTGGCGCGGGACCGCAATCCTAGCACCTGGGAGGCGGAGGCAGAAGGGTGCAAGCTGGAGCCAGCTGTGCAGTTTCACAGCTAAGCAAGACCCTGTCTCGTGATAAAAACAAAGGGGTGCGACGTAGTGCACTGCAGGGGCCCGGAGTTCAACCCCACTTGGCCCCGTGCCCAGCACACACACCAAGGAGGGTGACGCCACGGAAGGCCACGAGGCTCGGCAGGCAGCCGGAGGCAGTCCTTCATCTACACCACGGCCAGCGCCAAGGGCCCGCCTGCTTGGGACGCATTGGGGCCACACTACATACCCTTATCAGGGTCCCCAGATAGCTGTGGGCAGAACGGGAAACCCAAACTGACACACACAGGGATTTAAAAAATTTGCAAATTCACCTTTGTAGTAAATTGGAAATGCTAGGCTTACAAGCTGCCTATCTTGCAGAAAAGTGGGTCATAGGCCACACCAACCAGGCTGTCACCGCTGGGAAAACGCCTAATTTGAATCCTTCTGGTTAAGGGTATAATACAGAGGACGGCTCCTCCAGATTATTTGGGAAGAAAAAAAAAAACTTTATGTGCCAGAAATGACATTCCTGAGACTTTTAGGAAACAAAGGAAAACTCTCTAAATAAATGCCTTGGCTATTTTTATAGGAGAATTTGCATATAAAACAAAGAATTAATTCTGGGCAGACTGAGCAACATGAGTCGTTCTCTTTGGAGTAAAAACACGTTCTCGGGCGGAGGGTGACAGCCGGAAATTTTACGCTGTGGTTTTTGTTTGTTTGTTTTGGTGAGAGAAAAAAACAATTCAGTCTTTTTTGGGGAAGCGATATTCTTCTAAATTATATGTTCTAGACAACAAACATAACAATAAGCGTACCATTCTTATCAAATAGATTTCTTGACAGATTAAAGAGTTTCTAACTGGAGTCTAAACCTAAATTATAGGCTGGAAATGTTCTTTAACTCAAACGACGGACACAACAAGCTCTACCCCTCCTGAAGTAACTGGCCTTCGGGAGACAGCTCTGCGCAGCCGTGACCCAGCACGCTCTCCAAGAAGATGCACCTTGCTCCGCAGAAACATGTCTCATCACCGCTTCAAATGTCCTGGGAGAGCCTGACCCTCAGGCCATATTTTAGCTTAAAAGTCCTAAAGGATTTGCCTTTTGTTATTTCCAAGTCTCAGTTTTCACAAAAAACACTGCTTCGTCTTCCTTTGTACTCACACTCCCATGATTCATGGGTCCTTGCAGAGCAGACGGATTCAAGAGGGCAGAAACAAGAGAGGTACCAAGGGGGGCGGGGGGACATGTGAGCCAGACCCCGTCAGGGGACATCAGCACATTATGCAGAAACGTACCGGGCAAATCAAGGTGACGAGGCCACAGAAAACCAGGCCGGGAGCAAACAGTGAGACTCACAGAAACAGATTCTAGCCACATGGGGTAAGGTGACACACAGAGGTTTGCTCGCCAAAGGGCCACAGGTCAGAGCTGAGCAGCGTGACGTGGCGACCACCCACCCCATGAGGCCAAACCAATCTAAATTAATTAAAACAAAAACCATACCAGCCACCGCTCAGGCGCAAGACGGCTACACGTGGCACCTCCGAGCAGCAAGCCCGCTCTGACGTAAGGCAAGGAGCAGACACTCCAGCACGCTGGCCTTTCGAACCCGCGCAGCGCTGGTGATGTCAGCAGCCGTGCAGGGCTGCGAGACATAGCTGATTTAGCCTCCGAAAACCACTTAGAGGTCAGCATCGCGGTCCTTGTCTCAGGCTGCAAGAGGCTCGGAGACCACGCAGCGAAGGCCTGTGTCCACAGCCACCCTGCTACGGCCGCAAGCTGCCCACAGAAACCCCGAGGTGGGGGTGTCTTCGCCAGGCCCCATCCCACACACAGCAGGACAGAACCGCTGTCCCTCCTTGCCAGTCCGCTCTGTCCACCTGCCCACTCCGGGCTTCTCTGTCTCTCCCAAGGGGTTACACCCGTAACAGGACAGCCCACGGCCCCTGAAACAGCCCCACGTGGAGGGCGGCAGCCCCGCGTGGGGCACGTCCGTGTCCTGCCTCCTTCAGACACACGGAGCCGTCTCTCAGCACCCACTGGTCATCAGCAACCTCACGCCACAGAGCCTGCTCTGCCGACGCCACCTGGTGACAGCTGCGCTAGGTGACAGTATCCCTGGTGTCGTGGAACGGGGAGTCCTGGGGTCCTCTCCCCTTGGGCTCTTACTGAGCCTTCACATACTCACTGCTCAGAGAGTAAACTTGTCATTTACAACATACTCTTACGATTTAACCCTAAGTCTCACGGGTGTGACAGGAACATGGGGCCACCGTGTCCCCCGGGGGACTCATCTGAGGATGGTTTCCGATGCCGTTGGGAGGTGGCGCCCGCTCAGAGGCCCGGGACACTGGGGCTGTGACCTGGAAGGGTGGACTCCTCCACAATCGCCATGTCTGCCTGGGAGCTGGTCAACCATGCATGGACTGAGACCCCTAAAACTGTGAGCCAGAATGTCTCCCTCCTCCTTTGAGCTGGGGGAAGGGCGTCCCGTGTTCAATGACAGGCAAGTGACTGAGACACACACCAGCGTTCCTGAGAGCCCCTTCACAGGCCGCTGGCTAATGTCCCCATTCACAGGCACAGACCTAAGCACTTTCTGGGGACCCTGTGGAGCAGCCAGGCCAGGCGCAACCGCGGGACCCGCACTCACCTCCGTGGCGAGCCATCCTCGTGCGGCTGGATGATGGCCACCTTCACCGTCACGGAGGTCCGCAGCAGGTCGACCATCTGCTCGTGGGTCAGCGTGGCCACAGCCACCTTGCAGATCTCCACCAGGCGGCTGCCCTGGCGGAGGCCGGCCTTCCAGGCGAAGCCAAAGGGCTCCACGTCGGCCACGATGCCTTCGAAGTTGACGTGGAAGCCGAGCTGGCCCAGCCCGTTCCTGCGCAGGGTCATCTCCACTGTCTCGCAGCCTCTCGTCACGATCTGCGGGGAGGCGACAGTCAGAGACATACACATGAGGCCCTCTTGGGCGAGAGGGCACCCACCGGGCACTGCCCCAGCGCAGGACAGAGGTGGAATGGGATGCTGAAATCCCGAGCTCTCCCAGAGGACCATGGCAGGTGCTGCAGAGAGTGGCAAAACGCAGCCACGCTCTGGTCTGGCGGGCGGTCAGGGCCTGGCTGCTTTCTGACGCCATAGTCAAGGGTGTGGGCGGTCACGCTGGTTCCCGCTGCTCCCTTCTAGGGCCTGGCCGTCTCCCAGGAGCGCAAACGCCCAATGGACTAGATGGACGTGGGCACTGTGAAGATCTCCAACATCGTGACCCGGCTCAGCCGGGAACATGAAGACCCACCAGGCAACTTCAGGCAACTCAAAACCACGTGGGCCAACACACGTCCAAGCAGACACCCAAGGGCCACCTCAGCTTCCGGGAGGGCCCTGCAGGTCAGAGATGCCCTGTTCTGTCCTCGGGGGCCCTCTCCGGGGAGTGACCATCTGTGGCTACCAGGTGGTGCGGGTCCTGCAGGTCAGCCACAGGGGTCCTCAGCTAGCCTCCTCGGCCACGCGTTGACGAGAACTCATGGAGGGTGATGCTCGTGGGGGCAGCGGGAGGCCCCCAGAGCCGCCTCTCCTCCTCCAGGCCATGCTCGAGGACCAGGGGTGCCCCATGCAGTGGCAGCTCCAGGGCACATCCCTGCCCGGGGCGGGGGGTGTCCAGGCAGCCCCACAGGAAGGTGGCTTCCTCCACGGTGCAGGAGGCAGAGCACCAGCAGCGGGGCCTGAAGCCCACCCAAGCGCCCCCCAGTGAGGCTCGCCGGCGACGGGCCTCTGGACAAGCCAGGAAACATCACTTGGTGACTACAGCATTGCTTTCTGTGGGAGACTGAGGGTGCTGTGCCCACGAGGTGGCCCTGCAGGCCTCTGGTGGAGGCTCCCATTCCCTCTGTGGCCCTGTACCGAGTGGCAGACACTGAGGTTCCACTTTCACCAGCATGGGTGGGCAGGGGCTGACCACGGCAGCCAGGCTCCCTGGGTGGCTGCTCACAGGGCACCGCAGGGGAGTCAGCCCAGCACGGCTGCCCTGGTGCATCCATCCCATCAGTGCCGCGTGGTGACCACCACCCCACCTGACACCCCCTCATGGCTCTGCTGCCTCTAGAGCCTCACGTGACAAACCATCCCAGAGTGCACGCGTGTCTCTCAAATGCATCCCTGGCACCAGGGGTAGGGTCCAGGGGCAGCAAGAGCCCAAGGGCCCCCTGCGAACACCTGTGGGAGCTGCATGTGGTGGTGGGTGACCGGCACTTCGGGCTGCCTTTCGGGGAGAGCAGCTCAGGAGGGCTCAGCGGCTGTGCTGAGCAGACGTGTTTGCAGCTACCTGAAGTGGAGTGCAGCTGGAGACTCAATAGGGTAACTGAAGAGCCACTGCCCCCGGCGTGGGCAGGGTGCCCATCCCACAGTCCCCAGGCTCAGGCCTGGCTCTGCGCAGTGCCAGACCCAAACACAGCGTCTGCAGAGAGCTGGGCTGCGTCTCCAAGGCCCCGAGACAAGAGCAGGGCTTCATCCTCTCTCACACAGGTTAACGGCCAAAGGGAGGTTCAAAATCGGTGGAAGGAGAAGAGACAGGAAACGGATATAATTTCTCTCTCCCTCTCTCTCTCTCTTTTTTTTTTTTGAGACAGCGCCTCACTCTGTAGCCCAGGCTGGTCCTGAACTCACTGTGGAGCCCAGGCTGGCCTTGGACTCGTGGCAATCCTCCTGTCTCAGCCTCCCGAGTGCTGGGATTACAGGTGTGTGCCACCATGCCTGGCTTATGTGGTGCTGAGGAATCGAACGTCGGTACGTAGCACTTGACATAGTACCTGGTAGGCAAGTGCTTTAACTGCTGAGCCATTCCTCCAGCCCCTAATTTCTCCTTTTATTATGACTCCAAGTTGACTATCTTTTCCAACAAAAAAAAAATACATGTATGCACCACGCATGTGTGTGTGTAAAATACAACCTCTTTGGGAGAAGATTCACATTTCTAGGGCAAAGCACTGTTTGCTCTCACGCCGCCCCACAAACCCCTAAAACTAGAAACGGCTGGGCTGGCTCACATTCCTCTACTATCCTTACACTAAAATCGCAACCTCAGTTTGCCAGAAGAGGGAGCAGAAATGGGGCTGTTTTATCACAATGCAACTTAGGGGTTTTGTACTAAGAAATCACATCCACAAAAATCTTTCAAGACTGACTTTGTATGTTTTAGGTATTTCCCAAACTTCATGGTTAATTTTCCAAAACTTCCCAAAGAAACTGTAGCTGGAAGATCGGTCATGTATTTAAAATGCTGAGTAAGTTCTAACAAAAACAGCTGCTGCATGAAAGCACATGGGGCTCGGTCATTCGAGCTCCCTTAGCGCCCGCTCGGACCCCCGGGCAACGCTCCACGAAACACCGCCAGCCTTTCCTGGCGCCAAGCCCTGGTGGCCTCCCTGGGGGCCCTGCTGGGCCTCTGGGATAAGAAAGGCAAAGTGCGTACTTACTGTCAGGCGCTGCACGACCTCTCGGATATCTTCTGAGCAGCTGTCCACCGAGGACAGGAGGATGCACTCCCCTCTCTCATAGAACACCTTGATGCTCACAAGGCCCGACGTCCACCCGATCACGTCCCGGCAGGAGCAGTTGAACACCACGTTCTTGGACTCCTTTTCGATCAACATGATGAACTCGTTGGAAATCCCCAGGAGACAATCGATGTCCGCCGACTGACCGAAGTCCCGCGCCACCACGTGCCACGTGATGGCGCCCACGCTGAACAGGTGGGCGTCCTTCCTGGCCTTCACCCTCTCCTTCTTCTTGGCGCCCAGGGTGATGAAGCTGAACTTGGCTGACGTGTCCACGGTGGCCGTCGTGACAAAGTTCTCTGCCAAGTCTTTCAAGTACTCCTGCCTGGTCCGCGTGGCCATGGCCCGGAACTTCTCCGACTTGTGGGCTGCATTCTCTGCATTGATGACTTTGGCTAACAGGAAGTCCCGAAACACGGCTGACTTTGGAAATGTCACGCCTTTGGGGATCGGGGGACCGAAGGGTGGCACGTCCTTTGACCTGGAAACGCCAACGCTAAGGAAGGAGAAAAGGAAGGTGGGTGGGCCGGGCCGCGGCCATGGTGCTGGGTGTGACCCCTGCTGGCCGCGTCCCAGGCCTACCACCTACTGCTTACACAGCTTAGATGCTGTACACACGTGGTATTGTTCTCACCGCCTTCTCCAAAGCCAGCGACGCGGCCAGTACTGAGGCCACAGGACGGCCGCCACCGTGGAGCAGAACCCACGGCCTGTGCCCTGCACCATGGGCCGAGGACCACTGTGACCACAGCCGAGCTGAGACACGCACAGGCTGGTCTCTCAGCCTCAGACGGTGCCACTGGGTTCCCCAGGGACCCTCCCAGCTGCTGCGGGCCCGGGAGACCTGGATGGGCAAGGGTGGCTTTATGGTGACGCAGGGACACACCCAGTGACCCTGGCACTCTAGGAGGCCGAGGCAGGAGAAGTGTACAAGTCCGAGCCTAGCCTGGGCCACCTGGTAAGACACTGCCTCCCCCTGCCCCCCCCAAAAAAAGAGAGAAGAAAAACGGCTAGGGATGTAAAGCCTCGGGTTCAATTCTAAGTACGGGGGGAAAAGCGACGTGCCAGCAACTCTTGTAGATGCTTGGCTGATTTAGGCTACTCGCCCTGCCAGCGCATTGTGAAGCAGGTACTACCACCCTTAACTTCAGTCCCACCTGCGCCATGGCAAGCGGTGGAGCCAACTCAGCCTGGGGGGACGGGGGCTCCTGCCACTCTGGGAGGCTGAGGCAGGAGGGCCACAGATCGAGCCCGGCCTGAGCCACTCAGTGAGACCCACCCTTATACCCAACACCCCTGCCAGGCCCGTCTCTCTCTCCACGCCAAGGAAGGCAGCCCCTCCCAATGAAGCAGGACTTCCGGGGCTGCGCGGCGGGTGAGCTCCCAGGGGCCAGCACACAGCATCCCGCGGCGCCGAGCGGCCGGGCCAGGACCCACCTGTAGCAGACGCTCTCGGTGCACGGGTTGTGCGCGCGCACGATGACGAAGACGTGCTGGAAGTGGGAGCGGATGCCCCTGGGCGTGAAGGGCAGCGCGCCCGGCTCCTGGAAGACCACGGTCACGATGTCGTTTCCGATGTGCCTCTTCCTCAGGAGCTGCGGAAGGGCAGCGCACGGTGACGCAGGGCCGGGGGCGGACCTCGGGGCGTAGGCGCAGCGCCCAGGCGTCCCGCACAGCCTGCCCACCCTGCAGCAGGGGTGGGCGGCGAGGGCACGGGACTGGGCAGCGGAGCCGCATCCCAGAGTCCAGGGTCCTGCCTGGGTTGGGCGGGGGGAGCAAAACAGGCCAACCTGGGATGGGGCCCATGGGTCACGCCAGCACTCTGGGAGGCTGAGGCGGGAGGATCACAAGTCAAGCCTGCCTAAACAACTTAGGGAGATAATGTTTGAGAATAAAATGAGAAAAAGAGCTGGGGACATAGCTCAGCGTGAAGAACCAGGGTCCAGTCCCCAGTTCTTCTGCAGAAGAAATCCAGCCACATCTCTCTCTTGCTTTGGAATTCAAAGTGGCTGCTCCTGCCTCATCTTTATATAGAATCGCCCATTCTTGCTTTACCCTTAAGATAACTGTCTACAGAGGTCGAAATGCCGCAAGATCTTAGAGGACGCTCTCCCCCAGCAGAAGGACAGGGCCAAGGAGCTGAGGTCCCGCCCAGGATCCTCGGCTCACAGGTGTGCGGCACCAGATGTCCCCAGGTGGTCGGGATCCTCACACTAATGACCCGAAACGTGGCCTCCTCTGAGGAATCCAGAGACTCGCAGCCCCTCCGGATGAGTGGCTGGAAACCTCAGCGGAGTCACCTTGTGAGCCTCAGCGTGGGCAGCAGAGGGGCCCAGAGCAGTCACGGTTTAGGACTGCCTCGACTCCTCTACAAACGCGTACTGGCTGTGCACGTGACAGGGTTCTACGTGGCACTTCCACACACGTGGGCGCCGTGAGCGCTGACCACGCCCAACTGCCTGCCAGGTGTGACTGCAAATTCAAAGGCACCTAAGCAAGACCCTATCTCAAAACAGAAAATGACCGCAAACAACACAAGCCTAGGGGGCGGCTCCATGCAAAGGCCCCGGGCTCATGCCCCAGGGCCACGCAACACAACCCAGCTAACAGAGTCCGCCCCCTGCCGCACCGCCCCGCACCCTTCCTCGTCTCGCCCACTCATCACCGGCCTACTTCCAGGTCAACGTCTCTCCACAAATCATGAGCGGTTACGCTTCCCGGGGTTGGCTGCCTGGTTCCCTTAAGATGAGAACCTCTAATTCCATCCATTCTGCCACAAGTGACTGAATCTCGCTCCTCGTCACGGCTGAACACCGTCCGCGGTGCACGCGTGCCACGTCTCCTCATCTGCCCGTCCACCCAGACGCCTGCACCGCTTCTGTCTTGGTGACTGAACACTGTGGCGATGCACACGGACCCTCCACCTCTGCTGTCAGCTCCTCCAAGGGGGGTGGTCACTCCCAGCGTCTCCCGGATAGCCCGGAGGCCGGCGCGGGTCCCGCACCTTGGAGAAACCTCCTCACCAAGTCCCTGCAACCCAGGTCTACGCTGTCACCAGGCCCTGTTCTTCCGACAGGCGGCTTCCCGTGTGGAGCACAGCGGGCTGAGGGACACACGGTGTTCTGCTGTCTCAGGGCAGGCACACGGGCATCAGGCGGCACCCGCGGCCCGCGCCAGCTGAGTGGACGGCGGACCCGAGCGTCCACTTCCGGCCCTGAGTCAGCAGCCCCTCTTGTGGGGAGACCTAAGTAGTGTCCCCAGCACTCGTGCTCGGGAAGCCGGGACCTCAGCTGTCATCCATCGTGGGAGCGGCCACCTCACGGGGGTGGGGGGGGTGGGGCAGCCTCAGGCCTCAAATCTCTTTACCAGGGTAACCAAGACACTGGCCTGGCCCCTACATTTACGGGTCACCCACACAGCAGATCCCACAGGTAGGAGCTTCAAGTTCAGGTTTCAAAACCTTTTAAAAGCAGATACAAAGAGGATTTCACTGATGGGTCCTTGGCTTCAGAAGAAAGGCTGGGGCGTGGGATGACACGCCCCGACGCCCTCCCTCCCCGCCTGCCTCCCTCCCCAGCTCTCCCCAGGGCCCGCGGATCGCTGACTCACCCTGCAAACCCCATCAGTTCCCGTCATGGAAGCTACAAACAAATAAAAATCACTCGCTGTCTGAGGGAAGCTCTGAGGTAATTAATAGACAATAATTCAGACCCAGCAGGCGAACTCCTCTCTGTGTGGCTTTAAGAATTTTTTGTTGGGTCGTGAAATGTACCACACCGAATGCATGACAACAGCGAGAGTGGACTTGGCCAGAGCCCCCCGCCCCGTGTTCCCAGCAGCTGGACGCGCGGTCATCCTGTCCTGTTCTAGCATAAGGGGAAGGAGGACCGGACAAACAGGTGAACAGGTAAAACAAGCTGCCTGGGGCATTCGCCGCATGTGTGAGAAGCTGACACGGGCCAGGCTGCTGCCCCTCAGTGTCCTGAGATGGAGCTTCTCAGAGCAGCCGCTGGGCAGTGGGTCCCTGCCCGCTCCCTCCACAGCCAGCCCTGCCCCAGAGGTCCTTCTCTAGGGTGAGGGGCTTGCCCGTGAACTGGAGGTGTGGGGGGCCCACAGGCCACGTCCCCGGGCTGTGGCCGCAGCAACAGCCCTGGATGGTGGCACCTTCCCAATCTGCTGCCGCTCAGAAAGGACACATCTAGGCTTCCCCTCAGAAACACACACAAGCTGGGGGGTTGCTGGGGCCAGTCACCATGACAATGGGCCGAACTACCTTCGTCCCTTTCTCAGCTAGTTTAGTTTGGTAAAATGGGCCAAAACGCTCTTAAAAGTCCAGCTAATTTCATCTCAGTCTCATAACATACTACACTGGAGAAGAAAAAAAAATGAACAGGGGAGAGAGAGCAAGGGGAGTCACCGTGTCACGCCGGAGGTCTTCAGGGGACCCCAATCAGGAAGACCATCCTACTGGTGAGCAGAGTTTGCTCAGGGACCCGAGAAAGAACACGCCTCAGAAGGTCACGAGTACTGTTCTTTTTTGTGTAAGAGCCTGCCAAAAATGAAACCGTGCGAGCAATGTCACGAACTCTGTGAAAGTTTCCTCTGGTATTTGGTGCATGTCTCACCGGCTGGTGAGACCCACGGAAGAGCCAGCTGCGGTGCCGAATGCCGCCCTGCAGGGCGTGGGGCTCTGTGTTTGGGGCTGACCGCACTTTCCATGCCACCAGGAAACCCGGCGTGGTGCCATCCACAGCCACTGAGGGCTCATCAGTACTGTGCATCAGAGATTTATAGTCAGCTCTCCTGGACCTCAGTCAGTGCCAGCCGGGAGCAGGGACAGAGCCGCTGCAGTGACAAGGACAGGAAGCCGAGTCTTTACCCAGACCATGGCACAACAGGCCCACTGCAGAAGTAACACCACGGCGAGTTCTGGTTCTGCCTCACCGGCACGAACTCAGCACAACCACCATAGCCAGGGAAGACGGACAGCTACGAGGCCAGCACGCTGGAACCCATCAGGCTCCCAGCCTTGCCCTGCACAGTCATGAGCTGGTCCACCCGGGGTCCGGGGACACAGCAGCCCGTGGGGGCCCTGGCGTCGCGCTCAGGGGAACCCCCGGAACAGGACGTATTGAGAGCAACTCAGCACCAAGTGGTGCAGCATCAGACGGGGACCAGGGAAGCACGCAGACCCCACAAGGCAGGGCAGGGGGCTCGCTGGGGGTCTGGCCACTTTTGCTGCTTGCACAGTGTACCCACAGCCACAACTCAAGGGAGGAAAGGCTGGATTTCAGCTCCCAGTTTCAGGAGGTCTCAGTGCAACTGCAGGCAGCCAGCAATGGCATGAAGGGCCAGCAGGACAGCTGCCCGCGGCATCACAGGAGGAAGGACCAGGGCCCCAGAGGAAGCTGGGTGACGATGCACCCTTCCAGGCCACCACCTGTGATCCCCCCCCCCACACACAAACCAGTGCCCCATCACATTCCTCCTGACCATGCCCAACCTCCCCCAGCATGTGGAATCTGTAAGCCAGCCCGTGGGGCTTCTGGGGTCACGACAGATCACGGGCCTGCCAGAAGGGAGGAGAGGCCCAGGCCCGGCTCACCCTGCTCCTCTGCGGAGCCACCTCCACCCTGGGAACCGTCTCAGGAACCTAGACTTGTTCTCCCCTGGGGTCCTTGTGAGGATCAGCGCAACCAGAACTTTACACGTGAGTTTAAAAGAAAAGGGGAATCTGCGCCAGGCACCCGGGCGCCTCCCTCTCCTTTAAACCCCGTCTGAAGAAGGGTTCAGCCTAAAGCTGCCTGGTGAGCTTCCTCCTTACGACAGCCCACGGAGCCCAGAGAAGGGATGCCCAGGGCAGGGACACCCGGGGCACCGTGCAGACGGTGGGACAGGCCCGGCCGGCCGGCGCACTGTGCCAGCAAGGCTCCCGGGCAGGTCCTGCTGTCCCTGGGTCAGCAGACAAGCCTCTGCTTCCTCGTTAAGGGGTGGAGGCTTTCCTGAGATTAAACTATTTTGCAACTGCGCTGCAAAAGCCGTTGAGACTTTTACTATGTCCCGGAATCCACTGCAGCCTGATTTATGATGAGAACACACACAGAGGCCAGGCCTGCTGCAGACGAGCCTAAGCCGGCGAAGCACCGGCCAACACCGTGGCATGAGACAGGCCGAGGGCCCAAGCACGGACACATGCTAAGTCCTGTGGCCACGGACCACACTCGTGATGCCAGCCTACAGAGGTTTCTGCTTTTGCCCGATGGTCACATGCGAGCCTGGGTGGGGCAGGTAGGGGACAGGAGGCGGGAACAACCCGATATCACTCTGAAAGTCCCTGCCCAAGAAAAGCTGTGAAGTGACAAGCACTGAGCTCCAGCAGAGAATCCACGTGAGACCTCACGGGGCCCAGGGCCTGGCCGCGGCCACAGGTGAGGACTGACCTTAGAGCAGGCTGAGGCTGCCACTGCCTCTGCACGCGTGGGTGGACCTTCCTCCTCTGGGCCTGCTTATGCACACGGTGCGCATGTATGTCTCGGGGACCCCTGCAAACCCTCCTACTGCACAGACAGCAAGCACAACGCTGATAATCTCAAGCCCGTAACCCCCCACCGCTAGCCCCTCAGCCGAACTCTCGCTCCAACCAGCCAGCAGTAAGAGGTCTGCTAAACAAGTCTCAGCTGTTCACAAACATCTACCTGCTGCGCTTTCTTAGGAGCCCCAACACACTGTATCCTCACTTCCACGCCCACTTCTTGGATCCCCCACCTTTGGGATGCAAAATTTTCAAGGAGTTTTTGTAGAATATGGTCAGCCACAGGCAACCCCAAAGCCCCCAGATTACTACAGAAGGACAGAGGGGGGGAAGCCAGCTTTGACTTCCGTGACAGTGAGAAGCCCTGGCCACATGTGAAGGCTGGCCAGCTCGGCCGCAGCCCACCAGCTCCAGCCGGGGGCGGGGGGGGGGGAACTAGACGCTCCCTGCTGGGAAGGGCTGCCGGGCTCTCTGGGCCCCAGCGGGCCTGCCCGCCTCTGGGCACCCGCTCCCGGAGTTTAATGACTCACCAATACAGTTGGACAGCTGGTCCGCGCCACATGACATGCGTCTACACCCGGGAAACTGCTCAGCATTGCTCCAAATACATATCTTAAGAGCTAAAAATTCTTTAAGCAAAACACGCCAATACCTATAACTGATCTGCTGCGAGGAATTCTGTCTCCTGACCACATGGATGTGGCGTCTGGAGACGGCGCTTCTGGAGGCGGCAGGAGGAACTGTGATGCCAGAAAATCACCACAGAAAATTCAGGAAGGACCGGAGGTGAGTAAATTCATGGGGCAGAAAATGGGAAGAAAACCCAGGCGCTGGTTCCCCTGGGAAGAGGGGGAACGGGGCCTGCCTGACACCCACCCCAGTGGGGACCTACGGGACTCCCAGTGACATCATGCTTAAGGGGAGTACGCGGCTGCTCCCTTCTACAGACCACCATGCAGGCTTGGACGACTTGTGTGGAATTGCAGGAAAAGGGAAGAGGAGCATTTCCTTCACTGGGAGACCCTCTTGGGCAGCTCCCGTGGGCACCCTCAGAGCACAGAGAGACGGGGACAGAGTCAAGCTGAGGTTTCATCCCGTTCCCCCCAAAACACAGCACAGCCCCGGAGTTCAGAGCGGCAGCCACGGAACACCTGGCCTGGGAGAGGGTCTTCAGTCACGTGGGCAGCCCTGGCCTCAGCCAGCCACGCTGGCACTGCTGAGCCCACGGTGCCTGCACAAGGAGACGTGCCACCCGGGGGGCCTCCCTCCCCAGCGCCCAGTAGACGTGGCTCTGACGGTACTTCCAAAGTCCAAGATTAGACGCAGTTTCTGCAGAAGACCTTGCTCAACCCACTTCCCAGCTACAGCACAAAGTTACAGCTTTTCTTACGCATCATTCAGCTTCTCAAAGATCCTGAACTCCTGATTTTGCATTTTTATCTATGAACCGGCTGACAAACTGGTTTGGAAAAGCTCCCAGCTGGGACGACTTCGGGTTTTCTTATAAAGAAACTGAGTTACTCCATAAACTGCTCCGGTTAAAAATAAACCAGCCTTCTGGATTCCTAAATATCCCCTAAAAATGTTGCTAAACTAAATATATTTTTTTAAATGTTGCTAAATTCAGATACAGCATTCAAATCGTGAAGACCGGTGATGTTTTCCTCTTCTAAAAAGTTTAATACATTGCAGTCAATAAATCTAACTGTGACCACAATAATAAAAGGAGGAAGCGCATCTGAAAATGGCACCAGGGGCAACTGCAAACAGATCCTGCATAAATAAGTCCCACAGAGAAACGAGGCTGGCCGCGGCCGGCCTTCCGGTCATCGGCACAGCTGACGCCAGCTTCTTACGACTCTGCCAGCAAGCCATGCAGAGAAGCAGAGAGCTTCCTGGCTTCATACGGAAAAAGGACAACCAGACTCACGCTGAAGTCGCATACTTCCACACAAGGAGAGCGCACCACTCTTAGAGCTACTCAGGTAGACAGCACGCAGCCGCTGCCTGCGGCGTCTCAGAGGCCTCACATCAGCAGGGGCTGACCGCACAGTGGACGGTGATCTCACGGGGACAGTGACTTCCCAAGGGACAGCAAGCTAGAGGATGGTGACTTCAGAGAATGAGACCTGGGGGGGGGTGACCCTGTGGGGGACAGTGACCACATGGAGGGTGGTGACCTGCCAGGGGATGGTGACCTCGGGCAGGACATCAATGCGGCAGGGGATGGTGACCTCACAGGACATGGGGACCTAGGGGAGGAACAGTGACTCTCACAGTGAACAGTGACCTTGTGGGGACGGGGCCTTCGTACAAGACAGTGACCTTGGTGGGGTGGGCAGTGACCTAGTAGGGAGCACCGACCTGTGGGGGAACAGAGGCCTCAAGGGGGAGGGCGCGGAGGGACACTCACCTGCTGCCGGTTGTTGGGCATGTAGGGAAGCAGAGTGGACACATGGAACATGATCTCGTAGTCCTTGTACGTGGTGTAGAGGGAGTGCGTTCCTGTGGAGTCGGCTAAAAAGGACCACAAGAGCCAGTCAGACGCTGCGGCCTCTGGGTTCCGGCCCCAGTTCCTATAGAGGGCAAGGTGACGGCCACACAGGGCACCAGCGGTCAGCCCCGGTCCGGCCACTGCCTCCTCTCCCCTCGCCCTCGGAGTCCACTGGCTCTGGCCTGGGGCTGGCTCACGCAGTCCACCTCGCTTCTCTTCGGCTCCTGACCTTGTGGCTCAGACTCCACACCCACTGAGGCACCCTGGCCCCTCTGAGTAGGGGAGGGGAGGACAGAGGCCAGCTGGGCCTGGGGTGGAGATCAGGCTGCGATTACAGTTGGCGCTCAGTCCCGCTGGGGCACCTGGTCTGGAGAACATAGACAACGAACCCCAGAATCTACTCGGCAGGAAAATGGGGACACAAATCTCACCGAGAACACTTCCTTTTCAGAAGGGTACGGCTCTCCCTCCTTTTACCCAGAGAACACTGCAGGGACAGTGTGCGGGCTCTGGGCCCGAGGAGAGCATGTGTGGCTCACACCACATCCTCAGCCCCGGGTGCAGGGGACACGGACGCACAGGTGCACGCAGCAACGACTGAGCCCCGCTGGCCATGGAGCCGGCCGCCTTTGAAAAGCAGACCAGCTCTTTACCAGTTCCAAGTCTGACTGTGACCCTCAGTCTGCCCTGGCCCACAGGTCTCGGGCACAGGGGCTACCAAATTCTCCACTGGTCACTGGGGCGATGCTCCGGGCAGCTGTGCATGGCACAGGACAGCGAGGAGACCGGTAGACAGCAAGCTGCTGGTGCCGTCCAGGGCCCTGCGCGACCCTCCCGTGCCACGGGCTCGCTGTGCCCCGGGCGGCAAGAAACCGCCCTGCCCGCCCTCTCCAACTCCGCTGTGAGCAGGCAGGCACAGGGCGGGTGCCGGGCGAGGAGCCTCTCAGTGGCCACTGTGGGGCGTCGGGCTGGTTTAGCCTGAACACTGTGTTTTACTTTAACACTCAGCTATTCCAACTCTGGAGACGGGGATGTGAAAATGATTACAATGTAATACGCATATGGATCAATTCCCGCGACCAATGTAATTAGCGGGTATTGCAAACATACAGTATCAGTAATAAAAGTCATAATTATGGGAGAAGAGTAAATAAACACTTAAATAGGAATCAATGTTGCATATCTATTTTTCCATTTCATCCATAAATGTTCCAGTGTGTATCTCTAAGTGGTACAGACTCTTTCAATAAATTTTACTTCTTTTGAGACAAGGTCTCGCTCTGTAGTCCAGGCTGGTCCTGAACTCACTGTGGAGCCCAGGCGGGCCTTGGACTCACGGCAAACCTCCTGCCTCAGCCTTCAGAGTGCTGGGATGACAGGCGTGCTCCACCATACCCAGCTTATGTGGTGCTGGGGAATCGAACTTGGCTACTTAGCGGTTGCATAGTGCTTGCTCTCAGATAAGCGCTTTAACCACTGAGCCATTCCTCAAGCCCTTCTTTTAATAAATGTAATAGTTATCAAACGAGGAGACACTAAACCTCTCGGGACCTGAAATCCCTCTGCACTGTCTCTGTAACGTTTACTCCCCACTGTCCTGAGTCGATCCAAAACATCAATCTTCTGTGGTCATTTTGACTTTGCGGGGGAGCCAGGAGTTGCACGGTGCCCGAGGTGGACGGGGATACACTGTGTTATTTTTTCCGAGCCAGCCTTTCCATGGGACAGTGCTTGGCAGCCACTGTAACCCTACTTTCGATCACATCTTCTGAGGGCAGTCCGAGGACCTTGGGCCTCCAGGAGCTGCTTCAGGAAGCAGAAGGAAAATGCAGGAAGGGCTGACGTGAGCGGGAGGAGGACCCTGAGGGGTGAATGGCCACGTGCCTCGTACTGTAACAGTTTTTTAAAACTTAAGCACTTGCTGTACGTTCTGATCACCCTTTGCAGACCTCCATAAATGAATGACCACGAGGAGCGTGAGGAATGGTCACGTGACTGTAGGCGCATCAGTCCCAAAATAAAGGAACTCCTCCCTCGCCCACACTGGGGCTACACGCTCCCCTGGGCTCCACCTTAGAATCCTCGTCATTCCATTGAGAGATCCCGAAGCCACTGCCGGACCTGCAGCAGAGCTTCCCAAAATTCCCAGCATCCGCCACCCTGGCGTTTCGGGCGCGCACAGCAACTGCGCGGCAGCACGAAGATCCACAGAACGTGTGCGGACCATGATGACCACCGTGTGGAAACGGGGCACCAACAGGCTCGCCCACCCAGGAAGGCAGGGTCTCTTCCGCGCCCTGAACCGGCCCACTGGCCTGGCACCTGAGTGATCCAATTCGGGTCCGGGGAGAGCAGCGCAGGCCAGCTTCCCCATGGCTGTCCCAGCCCCGTTCACACCACCAGTCCGGAAATGGACAGGATGAGCCGGCGCCACGCGCACAGGCACGTGTCTCCCTGGGCCTCCTGGGGACCGACGGGAGCTGCCCTGGGTGGACCGGGAGAGACAGCAACATCCTGGAAGACTTTTTCAGGAACCCTGGGGGATCTAAGTAAGCGCTGACCCCGGGAGCTCCCTCGCGAGCTCGCAGTGTTGAGGGCGCTGACCCCGGCCCGGAAGCCGCCAGCTGGGTCCGGAGCTCGAAGGCGCGTGAGCCCTCGCTGAGGCTGACGCGGCCCACCCACCCTCGGAGACGTGGACTGTGTGCGCACAGTGCATGCTTGCACGTGCACACTCACGCACACACACGCTTACTTTTGTTGTCCAGCTGGGCGCGGTACTTGGTAAAGCCCTTGAGCCGCACCCTCTGGCCCAGGAGGTCCAGGAACTCCTCGAGCGCCGGCCCGGCCGCCTCGTTGTTGTACATCTCCTCCTCTGTGCCCTGGCCCGCCTTGCAGTACAGGACCCCGACCTTGTGCTGGAAGCTGAGCTGAAACGGCAGGAGGCGCCGTTACCGGCCGTGCGCACTGACGCCTAGGGAAAGCAGGCCAGAGCAACTGGCAGGAGCTGGGAGGGAGGGCCACCGCGACCGCCACATGTGAGCCCCAAACCCAGCAGGAGAGGCACCAGAAGCACCAAGGGACAAGACACGAGGTCATAAGGGGTCGGCCCACCTCCAAAAAGGGGAGGCACTCAGGGGTCAAGCATTTCCTTTAAAATGCAACTATGTAATGCTGCAACTAGGTAATGCTGCGCAGGGTAGTGGGAACAACCCTCCACACTGGCAGAGCGGCGTGGCCCTGAGCTGTACCAAGCTCCCTTCTCCGGCTCCAAGGCCTTTTCCATCTTTGACTTGGCTGGATACTTGTGGACAAAGGTACGGCTACAGGGGACCACAAATCCCACCGAGGGCGGGAAGGAGGAATCCCAGTGCCACCGGGACACACACAGGAGAAACGCTGTGCCCTGCGAGTAACTGGCTGTCACGGTGAGCGTTCTCTCCCACGCTTTCAACTACCACCTTGAAAAGACAACATCTGCCTGTGGCAACACACCGCAAAGGCTCCAACTGCAACCACAAGATCCCAGCCACACTCCCTCCTCGTGCCCAGGCCTGGAACCTTGGGGCGGCCCTGCCACGCCCGGGAGAAGGGGGTGTGTCGTGGTCAGGCTCCAAGGTTCCCCAGGGAAGACCTGCTCCTCACACTTGAGTCAGAGCTCGGAATCTCGGCACCAGCCGCCTCAGCCACAAAGCCAAGCGACCAGCAGACTCCCCGTGTCCCCTAGGGACACGGGCCCGTAAGGCCAGCGGTCCTCGGCCATTGCAACACAGGGGCTGTTAGATGGAGACCGCTCTCCCAGAGAGCCACAGGAGGGATGCTGGAGTGAGCTCCGCCTCCTGTCAATCAGGTGTGGCACTGGAACCCGACAGGACGGCGCTGACAAGAGGCGGGCCGAGGCTCCAGGTTCCCGTCCGGCTCCAGGTTCATCTGTCCTGGTGGCCTTGTCCTTCCAAAGCCGTGGACTGGTCCTGGTCCTCAGCCCAGGGGACGGGGACCTCTGTGTAACACGGCTTCCTTTTAGGACTGAGATGCAACGTGGAGGAGCCTTTAATCAAAATCCGCAGCTGACTACAGCAGCAGTGGCGCTCCCTTCTCCTGGCTGCGGTCCCTCTCTGGTGGCAGCGTAGGGCAGGGGGACACCTGGGAGACCTCGCCAGCTGTGGGGGCATCCCCTCACCCGGTGCTCCAGGAGGACCTCACAGGAAGCTAGCACCTGCTCACCGTTGGCGACTGCACCCTCTGCCGAGGGGTGCGGGGCACACAGGAAGGGCAGGGCCTGGATCCCAGCACCTTGGTGGACAGAGGCCTGCACGGAGCGTGGGCTGAGATGCCGCGTGCAGGAACCACGGAGCAGCTGTGCTGGGAATTTTACTGAACGGGTCTGCAGCAAGGCCTCCCGTCCCAGGCCGGCAGGGTGTGGGTCCTCTGTCACAGGACCTGACCACCACACGTCTGGCTGCTTGCCAGGTGAGCAACCCACAGAAGTGGGGAGAGAGGGGTCAACAATGGTGGCCCGACTGCTACCGAGGCTCTGACGCCACGAAAACACACACAGTGACATTCACGCAGGGTCATCTGGGTCTCTTTCAGAAGCCTCAAAGAGGTCCACGTGCCGCATCAACCCCACTCCTCTGACATTTATCTGAAAGCCAGCAGCAAAGCCGAGAAGCACGGGTGCGAGTTCGCAAGCACATGGCACACACATACACACGCACACACGCGCGCGGTGCCTGGTCGCTCGTCACACCCACCCCTTGCTCATCAAGCTTTAGCAGCTGCTCGGGCACCCGGGGCGAGCTGGACGCCTGTCGTAGGCACGGGATACTCAGCTCCGGGATGACATACTCCAGGACCTCCTTGAGCGGGAGGCCCCGCGCGGTGCCGTGCCGGGCAGTGGAGGGCACTGCGTCCTCCAGGATGGCTCCTCGCAGGGTCGTCAGCTGCAGGGACACGAGGCGACAGTCAGTACTCAGTCCCGATCACTGACAAAACTTAAGACCCGGTCAGTACTTAGTCCTGGTTTCGACAGTGGAAGGACCCAGGCCCCTCAGAGTGGGGCAAGGGGCTGAGATGCCGTGACACTCTTCCCTTCTGAAACGGCGATGGTACAAAAGGCCAAAAAAAAAAAAAAAAAAAAAAGCCAGGCAGGCAGGGCACGGCGGTGCGCACCGGAGATCCCAGCACTCTGGGAGGCTGAGGCAGGAGGATCATGAGTTCAAGCCTAGCCCGGGCAACTTAACAAGTCCACGTCTCAAAGAATAAAAAAATGGGCTGAGGATGTAGCTCAGTGCCAAAGTCCTTAGGGCAAGCCCCAGTACACGCACGCACGCACGCACGCACCAGCCAGGGCTACCATCAGCTGAGTGCCTAAGGAGCAGACTGACACCGTGACGCCCAGGCCCTCTGGCGTGTCTGGCCCTGGGAGGGCGCACGGCACAAGCGCACACCGTCCCTTTTCTTCCTCTCTCCCATCCTTTCTTCTCCCGCTCCCCTACCTTCTAATTCTCACCCCGATGGTGACTGTGAACAGCTGGTGGCCTGTGGCCAGGGATTCCGCACCACACTCTGCGACCTATCCTCCACCACGTCACGCAGTGTGACGCGAGCACCGCCCTGAGCTGAGACGCTGAGGAGGGCCCGCGCTGCCCACCCAGACACCTGGCCCAGGTCGGGCCCCAGCGGTGCCTGGCGGCCCACTCACCTCGCTGGTCCTGAAGGCCACCCGGTAGTTGAACTGCGGGCCCTCCTTCTCCCGGGCGTCGTCCACCTTCTCCCGGCGGATGCTGACAGCCACCGGGCCGAGGTTCTCGTCGATGCCGAAGTAGTTCTGGTGCTCTAGGACGCAGGGGGCAGGGGCATGAGGAGGGAGGCCGGGCACTGTCGCCTCATGGCCCCAGCTGCCACCCTACACCCGCCCACGCGACGCAGTTTTCCAGCTTCCAGCTTGGGCTGCACATTCCCATCTCGCTCTCTCGCTCCCTCCGTCCCACCACTTAGATCGCCAGTCACGTGGGGCATCGCGGCGTGGCAGGGCCACCCTTCCACCAAGCTGTCACGACAAAGCCTCAAGTCTAAGGCAAAATCCAGTGAGAGGAAACCAGAGAAGGAAGGGCCAGCGGGTGGCAAGGGTCACGTTCCACCCGCAGATTCAGTGACCCACCTGACCCGAGGTCAGTGAGGCATTCCTTTCCCATGAGCTCCTGGTTCCTGGCCGGGACCCGGAATCACATGGTCCCACCACAAGAATGAACTCAGCTTCCTATCCAGCACGAGCATCCCAAGGGACCTCTGGGCACCGGCCACAGCAACACGCCAGGCACCGCTCAGCAGTGAGCGCCCGGTGCCCGACAGCCCACAGCTCGATGGGCTGCCCCTCTGGGCAGGTCGGCAGCTTCAGGGAGGCGAGCCAGGCTGAGTGGACAGGCCTGTCATCTCAGCACTGTGGGAGGCTGAGGCAGGAGGATCACAAGTTTCAACCCAGCCCGGCAACTCAGCGAGACCCTATCTCCAAATCAAAACAAACAAATGGGCTGGGGATGTGCCTAGTGCAATGGCCCCAACTTTCATTCCTCACAACTCCCCAAAACGTGCCCAAAGATGCTTGGTTACAGGTTCCAGGCTTTGGAGGGGATGCTGCAACTTCTTGATGAACTACACATGCTTCAAAGTTGCAGTTTCAACTTGTGCTATTCCCAGCACACGCACAACTAAGGCTGCGTGCTTGGTCGGCCTGTGGGTAAGTTCCAGGGTGGCACAGGCTCAGGAGCTGACTCCTTAACCGTTATGTACAGTCTCTGCCCAGAGCAATCCGCTTGCTTTAAGGTCTGCTGCATGCCTGGCCAGGAGGGCAGGGGATGTCTCAGGAGCTGGTCAGTGTCTGGGGAGGGTCCCCTCCTTCTCTGAGGTATCTGGCCAAATGAGACAGCGGCGGGCAGTGCGCTTCGTTGACCTTCACGGAATCTCCGTTCCAGCTAAGTGCCTTGGCCCTGCCCTTGGCCACGGCTGTCACAATAAATCCACCCGCTCTGCCCAGGTGGGGGCAGGGCATGGCTTCCAGGGAGGAAGAAAAAGCCAGCTTTTTAAAGCACTGGCAACAAGCTAGGCAGGGTGACGTAAACTCGTAGTTCCAGCGCTCTGGGAGGCTGAGGCAGAAGGATCGCTAACTCAAGGCCAGCCTGGGCAGCTTAGCAATTTAGCATGGCCTTATCTCAGCATAGCTAATAAGTAAATACACAAATGAATGAATAAATAAATTAGTCAATAAGGCCTGGGTCGTATGCAGCTCAGTGTGAAGACCCTGGGCTTGAACCCCAGGACCACAAACTGGTAACATGCCCATGTTCGGCCCTTCTGCAGAGCAGTGGGCTTGGGCACACTCCCCTTCCCGACCGGGCACAGACAGGGGGTGTGTGGGCGTCTTCCTGCTCTGCCTGCTGCTCCCTACTGTGTCCCTGCAGTTCCCACCATGTCCACAGGCACGCTGGCGGGGGGCGGGCAGCACGTATGTCGATCTGCCACAGTGAACTGGCACAACAGTTCCAAGCCCGTTTCCACAACAGAACCTCTGGCTCCAGTGAGCCCGACTTCCGGCTTCTGAATGTGGGTTACCCACTGCCTGTTTCACCCTGCTTTGTGGCCTTTGTAACCTCAGCACCCTCCCCCCAAAATCTTACGCCCCAAACCCATGGCACCGCGCAGGGCAGGGGACGCTCCCCACAGAGAAGCCAGGTCAACATGGGCACAAAGGAAGCACGGAGCAGGGGAGAGCAGCTCCCTTCCTGAGTACCCCGAGTCCTGGCAGCACCCCACCTCCCCCCTCTGGGCTCCCCCAAGCTTGCTGAGAAGCTGTGACAGGACCCGAGCTCTGCAAGGCCTGAGAAGCTCTAGGGGAAGCCTGCGCCCCTCAACCACCATGAACCCTGGTACCAGTCCTGCCCTGCCTGCCTCTGAAGCTGACCCCCAAGGGCATGTCTGTCTACACATCCACAACACTGGGCTCCTTCGCTCTAAATCCATCCGGCCCTCCCGGGCCTGCCAGGACCTGGGACACCAAGGTAAGAGCAACTCAGGAGCATGCAGGATCTGAGCACCTTCTAGGCCAGCGTTTCCCAGGTCCACCCGAGAGCTTCCGGAGCGACGCCAGCGGCCCCCTCACTGCCCTACGCCAGGAAGGGCCGACAGAGCCTCACAGGTGGCTCTCCCACGAGGTCACTGCCCCAGGTGGGAGCCTTACCCCAGGCAGTGCCCTGCTGCCCCCCCAGGATCAGGAACCAACCGCCTCTGGGAGCGAGACGCCCCTTCAAGCCAAGGGCTTCAGAGTCACCTGCAGGTCTCGTCCCGAGATCCCCATGGGCCTTGGCCAGGAGGAGACGGGTGTAAGCCTCCAGCCGCAGACTCCACCCTCGCCATTCCCCCTCCTCCTAAAACCTCCCCGTCCCCATCCTCGTCCACACCCAGAGGAGGACAGAACCTGAGCCTCTTCCTGTGGCCACGGTGACTCAGGCTCTGTTCCTGTCCTTGACGCTACCAGCCTCCTCGAGGGTGCTTTGGGGCAGGTGGCTGAGACAGGTGCGTGGGACGGCCAGGTCAGAACTTACATTTAAATAACTTGGGGGATATTTTTTCACAGAATGCAACAGAATACCGGGGTGTGTTTCTGAGGTCTTCCAGACAAGATGGGGACATCGTTCAGCGCTTAAAGTACTAGCCTGGCACGTGCAAGGCCCTGGGTTTGATTCCCCAGTACAACATAACGGTTATCTGGCTGCGGTGGGGCACAACTCAGGAGGCTGGGGCAGGAGCACCTCCATGAGTTTGAGGCCAACCTGGGCCATGTTGTGAGTTCAGGACCAGCCTGGACTACAGAGCAAGACCCTGTCTCAAAAGAAAAGTTCAGAAGTCAGGTCTTGCCCATCCAGGCTCATGCTGTCCAGCCTGTGTTCATTCACCTGTTTATTTTTTGTGGTACTGACACTGAGCCCAGGCCCCTGCTACTGAGCTGCACCCCCGCCCATCCTGATTTCTGAGCCTCTGTGATCCTCCTATCTCAGGCTCCCAGAGTGCAGGGAGGGTGGGCCTGGGCCACTGGGCCCGGCTCTGTGTGGCCTTTGTACAGGATGTCACCACAGGCCGGGTGAGCTGACACGGCTCCCTCTGGGGCCTCCAGGGAGGATCGCGTCTGACCCTTTCAAAGGGTCTTTCGAGAAAGATCCGTGTGTTAACCAGGGCCCCGAAGCCACCACGCGGAGGCGCAGGCGGGCCCTGGTGAGCCACACGTACTCAGAGATCCCGCCACCGGTCCTGATGGCTGGCTGGTGACTTCCATAAAACTGCTCCTAGCGTTAACAGGACGACAGCTCGCACGTGACCGGGAGAGCCAGGGGAGCAGTGAGAGCCCGTGGAAACCACACAACACGTGGGGTCGGCGCAAGGCGGGTAAACCACTGGGCAGCACTGCGGTGTAGAGGGAGATCCGGGTAACTCGGGGGGCGGGAGGTGCCTGCGACCCCGGCCCACGTCTGTGGCGTCTTGGGAGGGTTACTGCAGGTCACCAGTGGCCCGAGGGGACAGGAGGCTTCTCCACTTCCAAACAGGGCTGGAGGCGCCACTGCCGGGCACTGCCTCTGCGGGCCTGCATCCGCCTCAGAGCACCGATGCCAAGGCCACGGCCGGTCCTCCTGACCTGCAGCCCAGGGTCTGTGGACAACACCTCGTCAGTTGTTAGCCGAGGATGTGCTCCTATCCTGGCTACATGTGGCTGGGCCACGGCCCCCTAAGTTCTCGAGGGGGGCCGGGCCGCAACTTCCCCCACAAGGTGTGGGTCTGTTTCCCCACCAGCCCTGCCGCCATCATACCACAAGTGGCAGGAGTGGAGGGGAGTGAGAGCGCCGCGTCTGTAGGGGGCTCCCGGGGACCCCCTGCCTGGGCAAAGCCTGCGCGCCTGCCCTGGCCTCTGGGATCGCGCGGGCCGCTCCCTAGGCTGGCTGCAGAGACACGGATTTCCGCCGTGTGAATTTCTGCTCCTGACCTAAATCCAACCCAAGCACCAGCTGGGACCAGAAGAGCAGAGGCACCAGAGAGAGCAGCGAAACGTTTACAGTGTGGGACTGAGCACCAGGCTTCTGCCCTGAGGTACATCCCCAGCTCCCTTTTTATTATCTGAGACAGGGTTTTACTAAAGTGGTAAGTTGCCCAGGATGGGTTTGAACTTGTGATCCTGTCTCAGCCCCCCAACATTTTGAAATTACAGGCCTGTGTCACCAGGCCCAGCTACCTTTTTTCTTTTCCCATAAGCCAATTCATTTCCCAATCAACACGAAGGCACAACTATGACCCCATTTCACAGACAGAACCGAGGCTGAGAGGATAAGGGTGACCCTGCTCAAGGTCAGAGTGCAGCACGGTCAGGGCACAGGGGCAGCTGAGCCCCAGCAGCGGCGACCCCGGGAGAGGAACGCCACAGAGGTCACGTCACCGAGACAGCGCCTGTGAGCAAACGCCACATACAGAGCGACACCGGGCAGCCCGGCGCCTAGGAGTGGCATCGCAGGACAGGCCGTCTCGAGGCCGTCAAGAAGAAAGGATGAAGGCCAAGGGTGAGGCGGCCACCACAGCGATCCTGACTCAGCTGTAACTTTTAGTGGTCTTCACTTAAAGGTGGAAGAAAGGTCGAGAAAGGCCACTCAGGCCCTGGGAGGGGACGGACGTGCCCAGCTCTCATCCCAAGGAGAGAAGGGATTCAACGGGGCCTGGGCAGCACAGGCCAGGCCTGTCTGGGCTTCAGGTCCCCACCCCGAGGATCGCCACTGCCCCAGAAACACAGTGCTGGTGGGTTTGTAGAAGGCCGCATTCACAGAAGCCCCCAGGGTCTCCGCTCCGCTCCCAGGAACACAGCGGACACGTCCCTCTCTCCCGCCACGGCTGAGCACAGGGTCGAGGGTCAGCAGAGCTGGGGTGGTGAACAGCCCCCTGTAGGTCCCAGGCTGCAGGGGAAGGGGTGCCGCAGCCTTCGTGTTCCCTACCCACCATGCCACCATGTGGAGGGCCAGACCTAGGGCACGGGGCTGGGACCCACGTGCAGCCCGGGGGCCCCTCCCACCGGGAGCTGGGACTCAATGGGCGCTCTGTCTGAGGCAGGGATGCTGGCGGGCACAGAGACCGAGTGCAGAGTCCGCTGTGTCCTTGGAGAGAGAAGTCTGCTTCTTAGAATGGCACCACTGTTGTTGGGCACTCGGTCACCCACGTGAACGTCACAGCATCCAGGTCCCATCACGCGTTGCTAGTGACAGCATAGAACGGGAAGAAAGGGCCACAGGGCAGGGAAAGCACGGCCAGCGCCAGCGTGCACACTGCAGCAGGCCCCACTGGACACGGGAGGGTGGCCGGGCCGGGCCAGGGTGACCCTGCTGTGGGGCACTGGCTCCACCAAGCCACTCCCCTCCCTTCTCCGGTCACGGCTCAACCATGAACACAGCACCGCCCTGGACAGGCTGCCTCGGTGGGCGGCTGAGACTTTTTCTACAAGCGAACCCTGACCAGGGGACCCTTGCGGTGGGGTGGGGCCACGTGACAGGCGCTGTGCTGAGCCTGCACCCCACTCCATCAGCCCATTGTACAGGTGAGCGACGACAGAAGCACACAGGGTCTCTGGGACGTGGCCCACGCCAAGCTGGCTGTGCACGCCAAGGTGCCCTGCTCCATAGGCCTCGGGTCACAAGGTGACCCTCTGGTGTAACAGCTAGGGACAAACCCCTCTGCGAAAGGCAGACAGACAATCCCGGCCAGCCCCACAGAGCTGGCGTCAGGAGGGCGCCAGGACCACGCTCGCGCCCCTCATTCGCTGGCAGATCTGGGTGTGTCGCCCTTCGCTAAAGGGCTGGTGACAAGGCCGGCCCTGGGGACAGAGGGCAGCGAGAACCTTGCTAAAGGTAACGAGTCTGTGCACGAAGGCCTGGAGAGACCGGAGACAAGGAGATCCCTGGGGTGGGACCCACAGCACCTGGGGCGGGGCAGGAAGGGCCTGGGGCGGCCTGCCTTGGGCAGAGAGCAGTGACAGGGTCCCAGCTCCTGGGGGAGCCCTGCGTCACCCAGATGCGGCCAGAACCTCCCCCCCCCCCCTTTTCTGGAAAGCTCCCGCAGAAAACTCCGTTTGTCCCTGTCCCGGAAGTCTTGCAACAAGAGCACAAGACACGGAAGAGGCACCCTTCTCCAAGGAATAAAGAAGCTCAGGAGCCACCCACTGCAGCCCCCTGCCCCAGGGCCCCGAGGGAGGCAGCTGTTCGAGCCTTTCTCGCCCCCACAGACTCCCCGAAACTACCTCCTGGCCTCCGCGAAGGCTGTTGCCACTCACATGTTTCTTTTCTTGGGGTCACTGGAGGACACTCCCCAAAAGGATCTGACATCAAAGCCACACGTAAGAGTTCGGCCAGCTGGGCACGTTCTGGGAGGCTGAGGCAGGAGGGTTCCAAGTTTGAGCCCAGCCAGGGTAACTTAGCAACTTAGTGAGAGCCTGCCTCTTAGGAGTGGAGAGAAAGGAGGGCGTCACTCCCTGCAGAGACTCTGGGTTCAGTCGACGGCGATGCTTGTCAACACAGGGGCCCGAGAACCCACAACAACCCCGTCTCCCAGGCACCTCGGCCAGTGCGCGGTCAATGGAACCCAAGGCCCTGCCTCCTGCACCCAGAAGGCACAGCAGGGCCAGGGAGCGCACGTCGCTTGGCCCAGGAGGCCGAGGCGGCCCAGGAGGGGCCCAGAGCGGCTCAGGGCCCTCGGCTCCTCTTTGACCAACAACCGAAGCGCCTGCTACCTAGGGAGCCCCACTCTCCTGGCTCAGCTACACATCAGGACCTGAGCCCTCGTTGTTCTGGGCCTCCTGAGGCCAGGGCGGGAGAGTCCCTGTGCTCCGTGGGGGATCCAAGGCACTCTTTGCCAGCCACGGCCGGTGAGGGACAGGGACGTCCCTGTGTGGGCTGGGCCACTGCTGACACCCTCTCGGTGGAAACGCTGGCTCCCCAAAGAGCGCGGGCGATGTGCCCCGGCAGGCGCTGGCAGTGGGTCACGCAGAGCCACTCCCCACATAAATCCCTTCAAAGTCACTGCCACGCCTTCGGCCGGTGTCACAGGACACGCCCTGGCATTAACCACCCAGTGAGGAGCCACACCTCATTAAAGCTCGGTCCTGGATACAGCCGGGACAAGCTGCGCAGGCTTCTGAAAAGGAAGTTTCCCACGGGGAGAAGGGAGAGGGAGTTCGCAAGTGTCTAGAGCTGGGCGGAGGGGGGACCCGCGAGGGAGGCAGGGGCGCTGTCTGAGAAGCTGGGACACAGGACGGCCAGGAGAGACACCTGCGTCCCTCGTGGACGGCGGGGAGGGACAGTGTGCCACTGGGACGTGCCTGACACACGTGTGGCCAGATCACTGCGGGTCTCTGGGACAACTGAGGACAGCCAGTTAAAGGAGGTCTACGCGGCTGTGCAGCCGGAACGTGTGCCCCCGCCAAAGGCCGAACCGGGCAGAGAGCACTCACCACAGCCAGCGGGAGCTCGGGGACGCTACCAGGGAGTACGTGTGCGCCCACAAACGCCTGGATAGGCATGGAGCCACCAGGACCACGCGTACATCTGCCACGTGAGCTCCACGTGTCCATGTGAGATGTGGCACAGTCAGGGGACGCACAGAGATCCCCGGGCAACAGCGTGGGACCATCAGGGGGACGGGAGGGGGACACTGAACACCAGAGGTTCAGCAAATGGGCGCCAGACAAATGAAGCCCCCGTCCATACCGCTTGTGCGTGGCCAGAGAGAGAGGGAGAGAGGGAGAGAGGGAGAGAGGGAGGGAGGGAGGGAGAGGGAGGGACAGAGAACAGGGTAAAGGAGGCAGAGTCAGACACAGCTGACTCAGAGAAAGTACAAAGTAGCAGGGACACACAGCAACAACACGAGACAGCAAGTGAGACAGAACTGGCGAGGCAGAGAGACAAGCCCAGGCCAGCGACAGGCGGCGGGCGCTGCTGTGCCATACGGGCCTCACGCGGCGCACAGACGGCGGGGAAGATCCCGAGGAGCCCTGCGCGGGCACAGCGGGCAGCAGGGACGGCTCCGTGCCCGACCCCGGGCCCGCGCCCGCCCGTCCGCACCCGGCGCGCCTACCTTTGCCGTAGAAGAACCTGCGGTAGTAGTAGGCGCCCAGGTCCACGTGCTCGATGACGTAGCGCCGGACCTTGTCCCTGAGCACGGGCTGGCTCTCCCGCGGCACCTCCAGCACCGACACGCCCGCGTTGGTGCAGTGGGCGCTGAGCGAGGCCTCGAAGGAGCCGCCGTCGGCCGCGGGGCCCAGCGCCGCCGAGCTGGCCCGGGACAGCGCCAGGCGCCGCTCGGCCTCGCCGCCGGTCTCGTTGCGGAAGTGCGGGCAGCTGAGCACCAGCTCGCTGCTCTTGCCGTCGCCCTCGTCCGCGTCCAGGCTCTCCTTGGAGTTCAGGTCCTCCTTGCTGCCCAGCGGGGACACGCCGCCGGCCGCCGGGCCCGCGGGCGCCTGGGTCTGGGAGGCGGCCGACGCGCCCGTGGCGGTGTTCTTCCTCCTGCCCACGCTGGCGCGGGTGGCCATGGCCTCGGTGATGTTGAACAGCACGCTCTGCACGTCGTAGTGGGCGAAGCAGCGCTGGCAGCTCCAGGGCCGGGCGCCGCGGTCCGGGCGGGCGGCCTCCTCCTCGTCGGCGGGGAACCTGAGCGCCGGGTGCTCCGGCTTCGCCGTCCGCAGCTTCCGGAAGAGGGACGTCTCCACGGACTCGGACTTCAGCCTGCGCTTAAAAGGCTTGTCCCTGTCCCGACCTGCCGGCAGGCCGCCGTCCACGTAGTCCAGGCCGGAGACGCGGACGAACTCGCCCCTGGCGATCTGGGCCGCAGCCCGAAGGCTGGGCGACACGGCGGGGTCACAGGGCAGGAACTCGGGGAGCCCGAAGGCGCCCGCCGCCGCCGCCGGGGGGTCGTAGCTCTGCACACGGTAGCCCCGGAGCATGGCGAAGAAGCTCTCGCCGGACAGGCCCTGCCGGTCGATGGAGGACGTGCTGCCGTACTCCCGGCGCAGGGCGGCCCCCGTGTTGGGGTTCACGGCGCGCTGGTCCAGCACGTCCTCGGTGTCGATGTCGCTGATGGTGACGTCGCTGTTGCTCCTCTGCCGAATGGGGTGCAGGCCCCGCTGAGGTGAGTGGAGGAAGATGTCCCCGACGGCGCACTTGGCCTCCATGAAGTCCAGCTCCAGCGGCTCCTCGGGGGGGCCCTCCCCCAGGCCGCCCTGCCCGTTCTGCAGGAGGCACGCGACGCTCTCGTAGCTGGCCGGGGCCCGGCTTTCCCACAGTGTCTGGCAGGCCAGCTCCTTGGAGGGGTCCCTTCTGGGAGGCCACTCGGACACCCTGGCTCGCACGCCCATTTTGGGCATGGCGGGGGTCCCGTTGGCTGGACCGCCCCCCTCGCCAGGATTTGACGCGGTGAGCGAGCTGGCCGGCCCCACGTTGCCATTCATGGCTTTAAATTTCCGAGCAAAATAGTCATCGGATTGCATGATTCTGGGAGGATCCGTGCACGCGGAGGCGGCTCTGCCAGGCCGGTGCTGCTCCGCCTGTGACTGCCGCGGGTCACTCATGCCCAGGGACAGGGCGCTGCGAGCCTCACCGGGGCTGGCCCGGACCCAGCACCATCGCCACTTACGGCACCAGAATAAGCGCAGGTGCACGGACACGGTCGGCGTGCTCTCCGTTCTTTCTCACCGAAAACAAACGTCACCCATCCTCAGCACGGCTTCTGGGGCACCAGCCTGCTTCTCGGGCCCCCGTAGCTCTGTCCCCCGCGGCCCTTCTGACAGCATCCCCGAAGACGGATGGCAACGAGGATCTCGTTCACCTGTATTACACAACAGGAAACACCATTAGCAATTGACTCCGCTCCCGCTAGCACCGCGTGGCCTGTCTGGATCCTCTCCCGCCTCGGCCCATCTCCACGGCCCACACTGCCCTCCAGGGCCAGGCCGCATGGCGCTGCCCGCCTCTGTGATCCACACTGTCCCCAGGGGCCACGTCACCCAGCATTGTCTGCAGTGCCATCCCTGAGAACGTCCCCCTTCACGGCTGGCCAGAGCCCCAAACAGACCATACCCCGGGACACAACCTGGGCCCCCATCGGAGCGAGGAGCACCTCCACTGCTCCCGGGGCGTCTGTGTCTACACTGGACGGCAGGTTTCCACCTCTGACGACTGCCCTCAGATCACCAGGCAGTGATTCCCACGGGCCACAAACCCCAGACCCTCGCGGTGCAGTTCCCAGCAGGGCGCCTGCTTCTCGGAGAAGCTAACACCTGGCAATCGGGGCAGCCCTGAGGTCGAGATGCTGGCACTGCCCTCCCCAGCTCCACCCACAGACAAACTTCCCCGCGCGAAGCGGGTCCCTGGTGAGAAAAGGCTGGGGACCACTGAAGGCCACAGCCCTCTTCGGAAGGGGGACCCTCTGGAGTTCGGCCTGGCCAGGCCCTTGGGGCCGAGTACTGACGAGTAAGAGAACTTCCTGGGCACTTTGGCGCTGATGGCTTTTTACACTAGGATGTCGAATTAGATGTACTAGACATTCCGACGTGCTATCAGTAAATCGCATTAAAGTTTACCTGAACCTCCGCAAGTAAATAAAAGAAATAATAAAATAAAAACGGGACTAATGCTGACTGATTTCCGCACAGCCACCAAGGAGACGCAGAGCAGCCGGGACCTGCTGGAGCTGACGGGGGCACAGGGAGCCATGGAGGGTGACACGGGGCCGACTGTCCCCAGCCGGCGCTGCTCACTCCGGGGCTCCTGCTTCCCCCCAGACCTGGCTGGGGCGCAAATGTACTGTCCTGAGACTACGCAGGCTGCCGTGGTTTGGCTCTGAAGGGTCTGTTCGGATACTGTGGATTATCTATGAATTTAATATGCTGTCAGGAGGTGGGGCCACTGAGGGGGTGGGGGATTGCTGAGGGTGTGAGGACCACTGAGGGCGTGGCCTGGAAGGGCTCACTCTTGCCCCAGCTTCTCCCTATGCCCTGATCCTTCCTCTTGGGATGCCATGAGCTGCTGTCCTCCGCCAGACCCTCCGGGCCACTGCCAGCTGCCCGTGAGTGGACTGAGACCTGAAACTGGGAGCTAAAATATCCCTGCAAAGAAAAAATAACTAAGGCAGTGGAGCCTTTGACTTCCTTAGTGTCAGTAAAGAATAGGCAGGAGCCCTGGAGGACCCGCACAGGGGTTAAAGCGCTCGCCCAGCAAGCACATGGCCCCGAGTTCAAATCCCCAGCATGATGTTGGCTGGCCATAGTGGTGGTGCACACCTGAAATCCTGGCACTTGGCAGGCTGAGGCAGGAGGACTGCACTGAGTTTGAGGCCAGCCAGGGATACAGAGCGAGACCCAGTCTCAAACAAAACAAAGCAGGTAGCAATCCCTGGTAGCAAACTTTCTCGCCTATGTCAAAAGTCAACAGAAAGCCACCCTGTCAAATGGCGGACCTGCTCAGCATGTCCCTGAAGGGGCCAAGCGGCTGTGGCCATGGGCTGCTTCTCCTGTCACCTCTCAAGCCAGCAGAGAGGAGCAGCTCTCTGTCTCTCCCTCCCCGGAAGGCCCCAGGCAATGGCCCCACAGCAGTGTGGCCCTGGTGACAGATGACCAGCAGGAATTCCTTCACTCTGACTACTCGCTGCAGCTGATGGGCCTGGCTGGGAAGGGCAGCCGGAGAGGACAGTGGTTCCGAGGCCCCCCCAGTACAGCTGACACGCCTATTCCCCTTTAAAAACCAGAGAAAACAGTGTATTTCCTTTAATGAAAATGCAGTGACATGGCCAGGAAGACCACGTGTGCCCTAATGAAGGCAGGTGGGTGGGCGAGGGGGAGCCTCAGGAAGACAGGGTCAAGGCCCAGACCCCGGCCGGACCCAGGCCCAGCACAGAAGCCCAAGTCCCCCCCCCCCGGGGGGGGACGCTACTGGGGGGGGGTACAGCTCCACAGGGGGCACTGGGAGACTGCAGCAGGGGCGGCTTCCTATTTCACCGGGGCCCACCCACACCAGCACAGGGGACTGGGCACTGGGCCCGTGGGTGGCAGGCCGCTGCTCAGCACACCTCCAAATGCCAGCGAGGGAGCCACGGGACTAGAGACACCTCACAGAGGCTCTGCAGTGGAAACACCCTTGCACCCCTACACAACAGCTCCACGTCTGTTTTTTTGTTTTGTTTTGTTTTGTTTTTGAGACAGGGTCTCACTGTAGCCCTGGCTGGACTGGAGCTCATGGAAATTCTCCTGTCTCAGCCTCTGGAGTTCTGGGATGAGAGGCACGTGCCGGCTCACCCAGTTCGTGTTTATGTGGCACTGGAGAATTGAACCCAGGGCCTTGTACATGCTAGCCAAGCTCTCTGACCTCTGAGCTGTGCGCGCAGCCTGGCAGTTGGTTTTTATAAACAGCATTTCTAAGCCAGGCCTGGTGGCCCATGCCCATCATCTGAGCATTCTGGGAGGCTGAGGCAGGAAGATCTCAAATTTAAGCCTAGCCTCAGCAACTTAGTGAGACCTTGTCTCAAAATCAGAAATAAAGGGGCTGGAGGAATAGCTCAGCAGTTAAAGTGCTAAGTACATGGGTTCGATTCCCCAGCACCACATAAACCAGGTGTGGTGGCACATGCTTGTAATCCCAGCACTCGGGAAGCTGAGGCGGGAGGGTTGCCGTGAGTCCAAGGCCAGCCTGGGCTCCACGGTGAGTTCAGGACCAGCCTAGGCTACAGAGCGAGACACTGTCTCAAAAAAAAAAAAAAAATCAGAACTAAAAACTGGGCTGAGGCTGTAGCTCCGGCGGGAACTGGCAGTGCTATAAATAAAGAGAACTCCATGAAGGGCAGGACTCCCAGCAAACACACCAGAGCCGTTCACGGCTCACCACAAGGTTGCGCGAGGCTGTCCCACTGCACAGTACCATGGGGCTCATTATGGCAGAAACCCTCCGTGACAGTAGCGTGGGGAAGCGTCCCGTCCACCTGGGCGGGCCACGGGCACACACGATGTCCAGGACGTCACCCAGCAAGGCGGGATAAGGGGTCTCACAGGAGGCGTGACGTGAGGGCAGCAGGACTTGCCCCTGAGTGTCCCGTGTGTGCCCAGGATGCGTCCTGGGCGGTGAGGGTCCAGCGACAGGACCTCCCCACGCCGCAGGCGGTGCAAACTGGCCCATTCTCTGGGCCGTTACAAGGTAAGTGCTATGAAGCTGTCCAAATCACCTGACTCGGCACTGCCGAGAAACGAGATCAGGGTCTCCTATGCAGAAAGGGGTCCGGCCCGGTTCATCAAGGACACACCCACAACAGTGGTCTCCCCAGCCAGTAGCTGGAGGAAAACTCAAGTCCGTCTGCACAGCCTGGTTTTTAAAAGAAACCCATGGTACTAGGATACGAGGGTTATAACGTAATAATGAATGGATAAAGAAAACGAGGCAGTATGCAGTGGAACGCTACGCCGTCATGAAGGAGGACAGATGCAACGATCTGTAAGGGAAAGGGGACCCCGAATCAGCAGCGCTCGGTGAAGGCGGAACATCGCCCAGCACGTCCTGCGTGAGACTGCCACACGTACACACGTGAGGACACCGCGGGGCAAGGAGCGGTGGGAGACGGGGGGGGGGGGGGGGGAAGCCTGTTTGGAAAAAGGAAGGAATCACGGGGCGCGGGGTGGGACAGGAAACGGGAAGGAGAGAAAGCAGTCCAAAAGTGACGGACGGGGCAGATTCCCCGGGCTGCGTGTAATTCACACAGGTGGAAATGAGTCTGAGGCGCACGCAGCGTCAAATAAAAGCAAAAGAAGAAACAAAGTCATTACAAGACTTCGCACAGACCACGGCCTAGGGAGTCCGGCGCCGACGCGCCTTACGGCAGCTGGACTGTCCGCAGTCTTCGTTGGATCGCCATCAGGTTGGGGGACTGTGTTAGTTCGCGTTCTTTCAGAAGGCAGATTTTATAACCAAAAGGCTCTGTCAGGAAGCTTACAGATCGGAGGACAGCGATGGTCCGAGACGGCTGCTCAGCCGGGAAGCCGATCTCCCGTCGGGGACTGCAGGAGAGCCGCAGCAGAGCCGGCGAGGCGAGAGTCGGCCGCGGATCTCGGCTGGTCTAGACCGGAGCCTGCGGACTGTTGACTGAGGTCAGCGACGGGCAGACAGGCACAGGGCCAGTCGAGACTGGAGCGAATCGTGCTGACGATCCGATCCGCAGCGTGGGGTCCGCAGACGACTGCGAAGGCGGGAGCTTTCCCAGAGGAAGAAGCCGCGACAGTCTTCCCTCTTCCTTCCTTTCACACTGTTGGAGTTTCGGCTGGCTCTCCCACATCCGGGTGGGCGCTCCTCCCTCGGCCGGCCCACAAGTCACTCACACTCTAATCCAGGCTGGTTCTCAATTCCCCATCTAGGCGTGGTTCCCCAACCCTAATCCAGGTGTGGTTCCTGGTTGCCTCAAATTGGCATAATCTCTTCAAGGGTCACCGACCATGACACAAAGTGCATTAAATCTATATGTCATCAGAAGGCTGCCAGGAAGGGTATTAGCCATGGATAACGGGTAGCAGGAGCAAGGCCTGGGTCAGGAGGCCGGGGCGGCTGCTCTGCACTGCGCCCTCTGATGCTGCGACTGCCGTGAATGACTAAGAGCTCCAGAAACCGAGCTACAATCCGCCTTTCCTCCCTTAAGTTGTGGTGAGATACCATGTCCCAGCCCCGAGAAGGGGACCGAGACACAGACAGACGAGGCAGCAGGTGTCAGCCCAGCCACCCGGGAACAGCTACATCAAACACCCCCAGAAGGTGGCGGTGAAACCACAGCCCCGTGGTGAAGAAAAATGCTAAAAATCCTGGACCTCCTGTGCCCAGGTGAGGTTCCACACGCTGTGCGACCATGAGTTGGTCCTCAAGGAAACAGAAAACTGTGCAGATCCCGAAGCCAACTTAAAAAAAAATAAAAAAGAGAAAAGCCACAGGAGGGTCCTTCCGAGCGTCTGCTTGGGGTCCGAGCCAACCCGGCTCTGCCCACCAGCGCGTGGCCGGCTCACTTGGCTCCCTGGGGACAATGAGCTGGGACTCACGCAGGAGCAGCGGGGACCTTCCACAAACTTCTCCCATGACAGACTTCCTTCCTAAAGCATCTGACTCCAGGATACAATGTCAGCGGTCCCAGTGGACAGATTCCAGAGCACCACGGTACAGATACCTCCTAAACATGCCTGATCTAGAAAGCAGGAACCGGAGGGAAGGCCCGAACGGGAAGGCCCGGCTTTTCACCACAGACACGCGCTCCTTCCCTCGGCCCCGCTGCCTTCAGAGAAGCTCGTGACCCCAAAGGTCTTTACCCAAATTAAAAAGAGGAAAGACGGGAACACTCGTTTAACGGGATATACCCTATCTCGTTACAACAAGAGCCCCGGAGGGAGCCGTGCTGCCTCACAGAAATCGAGGCTGTAGGGAATCGCTGCACCTGCCCAGGGAGGTTAAGGATCACCAGAGACGCAGAAGCGATGGCTAGGGCCATTACCTGTGCCCGCACGTCCAGGCGATCCGGGATACAGGCTGAGGTCGCCTCTAACCGCCCACAAGCCAGGGAGACCCGGAGACCTTCTCTGGCTAGGACATACGCTTTCTCAGGTGCTCTCCGTCATAAGACAATGACAGTGATATTTGCTAGGATTTACTTGGCACTTCCAAACTCTTAGGTTCATCTGGTCCCAGAAGTAACTCCGACGGCACAGAGAGGCTACTGTCCCCATGGGACTGCTGAGGACATTCTAAGGCGGCTTGGTAAGAATCCTGCCTGAGCTGACGTGCCCAGGGCCAGGGCTCCTGCAGCGCACTCTTTCTACTGCTGGCTGTGGGACAGTGTGGAGGACAAAAGGAAAACCATGGACTCCTCGTTCCCAGGGGACCCCGTCTCGCCCAGGGGACCCGTCTCGTCCAGGGGACCCCATCCTGCCCAAAGGGCAACTTCAAGCAGCAGCAGACCCTGCAGGGAACATGAAGCTGACGTCCCTGGTCAGGCGCAGGGCAGGGGTCCCACCAGCCTACCACCACGCTATAAATGGGGGACAGGGTTCTCTTGTTAGCGACTCCTCCTGATGGGGAAGAGGGCATGGCCAGGGCCCCCGCCGTAGGACAGGATGCGGCAGGGGCCGCTACCAACTCCTCAGCCCACCTGACCCTCGCGCTCGGCTGTTCTGAGGAACTCTCGGGCATTTCTGCGGCTGACTCATCTCCAAGACCCATGAAGCAGAAAAGCCATTTGGGAAACAGGAAACACTTCACAAGCGTGTGACATAAAGAAGCCAGTGATTTGGGAGCCGTGTGAGTGGCGGGCCACCCTCCAGGCCGCCCCAGCCCAGTGGGGCCCCCCAGGCATGCAGACGGGAGTGCCGCTAGGCGGTGACCCGAGAGGAACCCGGACAGCGGGGGCCCTGGAGGCTGAGAGAGGAAGGTGCAGACGAGGCTCTTCCTCAGTACAGGCGTTCTGGGCCCACGTTCAGTGTGTGAATGTGGCTGTGAGCAGGCAGAATGCTGGTTAAATCAGAGGGCACAGCAGGGACATTCAAGTGTCTAGAATAAAGCAGAGGGCCACAAAGATATCACAGCACCTCTCCAGACCCCAGGACAGGACACACGATGCACGTAACTTCTACTTCAAGGTGAGGAAAACAGCAGGTGTGGTGGCGCCGGCCGCCATCCCAGGACTCGGGGGGCTCAGGCAGGAGGACGGCGTGTTCAACACCAGCCTGCACAAAACGGCAAGACCCTGCCTCAAAATAAGGGCGGGGGCGTAGCTCAGCGCCAAGGCCCCAAGTTCAACCCTCGATACAAAACTAAATAAACTGGCGATGAAACCTCCAGGGACACAGGAGAGACTCGTGCACAGCTGAGGGTGTGGCAGACGGAGGGGAGGCTGAAGGAGAGAAGCCCTGGAATTTAGCAGTGGGGGCGGGTAAGAGGAATGTCCCCCAGAAGCCTCAAAAACCTGAATGTAGTGGGTTACCTGTGGATTTCACACGGTATCAGGAGGTGGGGCCTGGTCAGAGGGCGTGGGTCACAGAGGTTGTGGCAGACCACCGAGGGCGTGGGGGGCCGCCGAGGGCATGGCCTGGAAGGACTTACTCCTGCCCCGGCTTCTCCCCATCCTGGCCCTTCCTCCTGTGATGCCCTGAGCTCTCTGCCAGACCTTTCTTGACACTGACAGCTGCCCATGAACGAACGGAGGCCTCTGCAAACTGAGAGCTAAACAGACCTTCCCGCCTGCAAGCAGGGGGTGTCGGGCATCGTGTCCAGCAGTGAGAACGTGACTAGGCCAACACGCAGAAGAATGAAGCTGTAGCCCTACCTGACGCCACACCACGCTGAAACCTCTAATAGACCGGGACAGCGCACCTCGCGGGCAGAGCCCCTCGGGAGGCGCAGTGGGGCTGGGTGGCAGCAACTCTGTGGACCGGACGCCAAGGCACAGGCAGCCATGACCCACACTGACAAGTGGGACCGTATCAGCACCCAAACCATCAGCACAGCGAGGGTGTCACTGGAGAGGGGCGGCCACAGGGGCACGAGCAAGCACACGCAACTCCCGGGTGGGACAGGAGACTCAATGCGAGGGCTGCTTCCGGCCCCACGGGCCCCGATGCCCGCGCCAGGCCCAGTGGCACCACACAACACGGGCATGCTGGATGTGGGGAGGCCTGGGCTCCAGCACCACCTCCGGGCGCTCAGCAGACCCTACCATGGCCAGGGTCCCCGGCACAGACCCCCATCCCTACGCCTATGGTGTGTGGAGCTAGAGGAATCACATCTAGTGTCCAAGCCACGAGAAACGCCGTGAAACAGCGGTAACCGGTGGCCCTCGCCTCGTGACCTAAAATGGGAATTGACGTTCATAACTATAATGTGATCTGACGGCCGGCACGGCCACCCAACAGCACCCGGTTCTGATCCTCCAACCAAGTGTAAGACGAAGCTCCTGCCACCAGCTCCCAGCGGGGAGACAAAGGAGTTTGGCAAACACCAAAGCACCAAGACACTGGGCTCCCGGCCGCCAAACAGAGTCGCCCCACCCCATCCCCGGTCCCCGACACTCGGGAAATGTCCACAAACATATACTCCCTTTCCCAAGTCACAGTCCCTCAACACATCAACCGTCTAATCTAATTTTCACTCCTGAACGTCTGGCATCAGTTCAAACTGAATCAACATTTCCATTATAAATCTCTATTTTCACATCTTCCCTGGTTTGACTGTACAATGTCTTAGGAGGAAACCCGACACGAGCAGAAGTCTGAATTCTAATGCTTCTCACTGGCAACGGGTTTTTTCCCCCTTCCTACAAAGCTGAACTGGCAACTTTCTACTAGCCGGAGTGTCTGAAAGCGAGTCTGAGAAAAACGCAGACAATTTTTCAGTTCCAAGCTTCATAGCCCAGGTTCAACAACACAAAACAATTCCTGCTAGGGTTTTGTTTCCACCAGGTCTGTGTGTGTATCAACCGCCTTCCATGTAACGGATTCCCGCTGAGCTTGGATCTTGAGGACACGCCCCGTGGTGGGCCGCCACACGCTGTGCCGTGTGCCCGGCCCCAAGTTCACGTCCAATACGCCCGACCCGAAGCAAGCACACTGGACCCTATCGGGAGATTCCGTCCAGTTAGTTTGTGATACACGCAATTCAAACATTGCAGAGTAGAAAGAAAAAAATAACGAGCATTGGGCATTTTTATCTGGGTTACTGACTTCACACACACTGAAGGAGTAACCTCGGGAGACTGCACGTTCCGGGTGGTTCTGACGGTCATGAATGCCTAGGTCTCCAGGGACCGTCTCCTTGGGGACACGTTCAGCAGCTACCGGAGGGCAGGACTCACTGGCACCGCGCTCCCACGGGAGCGAAGGGTCTCAATGCCAGAGCAAGGCTGGTGGCCAGCAGGCACAGGTCGGCGCAGAGGTGACCGAGGAGGGCACCCTGCTGGAGCTCTGAGGCATGCCAGCCGGAGCCAGCGAGGCTTGTGGCGTTCCCCAACACGCAGGGCACTCTGCTGCTCCTTCTCTCGAGTCCCTCACTCCACACAAACATGGCTGTGTCAGAGCCACAAAGCAGAACAACCCTCCCAACCTACACAACACCTGTATGGAAAACCGGGCACCCAGCTGGATCCAACACCAGGCACTCGGGGCTCCGGGAGGGCACAGAGCGGTGGCAGAACAAATACGCCTAGGCAACCCCAGGGCCCGGCATGGACCCGCCCCTCCAGGCCCACGTCCTAGGGGAGGCTCCTGGAAGCTTTATTTCAGACACTGTCCCTCTGTTTCGGACCACTACAGGGTCCCACACTGTGTCCTCCCCAACAACGGGCATGACTGTGTGTGCAAGCTCACACACATGGGGCTGAGGCTGGCATGTTCACTGCCCCTCAGTGGCCACTGTGCTCAAGACTAGAGGCTGAGGGTGCTGCTGCCAGAAGGCAGGGTACCTCTCCGAGGTGTGGTCCTCAGGGTGCTGGGAGTGTGCCCTGGAAGGGGACCAGGGACCCAACTCCTTCCTCCCTCCAGCTGCGAGGGTCCTGTGGTCTCTGCTCCACACATCATGATGTCCTGCCTTGTCCAAAGCGAGAGGTGGGCCAGCAGGTTATGATGTGGGACCATACACAACGGAGAACTAAGATAAACCTTTTCTCTTTGTGAGTGGATCGCCGCGGGTACCTGCTGCAGTAGCGGAAAGCTGGCCAGCGCTCGTAGATAGTGGGGTTCTCTGGTGGAGTCTCGCTCCACAGGCAGAGCTGCGTGCACGCCACGCCTGAAGATGTACACACGGCCCTACCCAGAAAGGCGCCTTTCCAGCAGTCCGGGGACAGCAGAACTTTAAAGAGGGTCTCAGGTACATGGTGAACAATTATCATAAAGTTCTACGACGCACCAACCTGTCTTAAGCAAGCCCCAGTCTTAGTCTAGGGCACTAGAATGGCCTTCAGACAAGTACATCTGATTGTGTCCTGTCATTCCACACCCTCCAGGTCCCCAGCCCCCCACACTCCCCACGGTCCAAGGTGCCAGTCAGGTGAAGGCCTCAGAGCAATCCCGGGGAGCAGCAGGTGGGAGATGCCCCTCCCTGGTCTCCCAGACCAGGCACCCCATGGCCCTGTCTCTGAATCCCTGTGGTCTGCTGCCCTCCCCAGGGCCACTGAGCCCCCCAGCCCTCCAGGGAACTGCACGCCCGCTGTACCGCAGCGTCCCTCCCCCTCCCCGTGTGCAGCCTCCCTTGTCTGTATACACTGGTAGATGCACGTGACAAGAATCAGACGCCACCACCTACCAATTCCCTGAGACTCAGAAAAGAACCTACGTTTCCCAGGAATCTCCACGGAGCTATTTTAGGCAAACGCGTCAGCGTCTGCCCCTCCCCAAGGCCTGGCTCCCACGGAGCGGTGTCTCTGTCTAGCAGCGGGCATCCCCGCCTTCCGAGGGCAGCCGGGAATGCATCCCGTCCCCACCAGAATGGCGAACTGGGACACACACATGCACATGCCAAACCCTCCCCTCCTGCCCACCCGCCCAGAGCAGCAGGCACCCAAGCACGGGCCCCGCACACATGGCATCTCGGGGACTGCCAGGAGCCACAGAACTGGGGCCTTGGAGGCTGGGACCTACGGCAGCTGTTCACAATGTCAGGCGGGCACAGGGGCATGCACACAGGTGGGGACACACAACTCACACGCATGTGTGGACGTAACACCCCTACACAAGATAAAGTACAAGCCTTTGCCCAGTTACACGAGGTCACCGGATGACGCCGTGTTCTGGGACCTGCCAGGAGTCAGGAACGTCACACACGACCTGACAGTTATACAGACACCCCCAACAGTAAAATGCGTGAGCAGGAATGAGGATCCAAACCTCCCGAAGGAGCTCGTGTCCTCACAGAGCTGGCAGAGGTGCGGGGAAGGCTTTCAGAGACGTACCGAGTGACAGGAAGGGAATACTGACAAGCCCAACGTCGTGTGGCATGCCCCTTCCACTGCGTTACGCGTTTCACCAGCACACACCCAAAAGAACCGGGCCCCCACCCACAGGAACAGCGACCAGCCCGGGGCACCTGGGATATTCTCAAGGAATGAAGGCCTAAGAAGACGTATCTTTTCCTACAGGCTCTGCGACCTGTGACCAGCAGGCCAGCTCTGTGTGTCCACGTGCACACCCGTCCTTCCTAGGGTGAAGACTGGTTAGGCGGGCAGATGGCTGCAGCAGCCACAAGCAGCCAGACACGTCTGAGAAAACTCACCAGAAAAGTCATCAGAAACCAGACTTCATGCTGACGCCTGGGGACTTTCCAGGGAGGCTGGGGGTGGGGTGCTTGGTCAGCAGAGGTCCTGCTGGTAGCTACAGAGAAGAGGTGGGCATGGTGGGAGAGCACTGCAGGCTCCGCAGGGAAGGGGCCAGTCCACGGGCAGCCCTCACGCAGTGACCGAATGACCGATGGACTCTGAACTCCTCACACACACACTCTGTATCTGATTTAAAGCTCAGGCTTTGGAAGCATGTGAGGATCAGGCTGTGGGGCAGTGAAGGCCCGTAGAACCACGGGCGGCTGCACTTGTTCCTAACAACAAAAGCGACGGCGCGTCCTGGAATTGCAGGACTCTGGGAGGATGAGGCAGGAGGATTCCAAGTTTGGGTTCAGCCTGGGCAATTTACTGAGACGCCCCATCTCAAAATCAAAAATTAAAATGGGCTGGAGATGGAGCTCAGTGTGAAGGACATGGGTTTGGTCCCCAGTATGGGGGGCGGGGGGAGCCCTCAACCCACCTTACAAAGCCGTAAGAAAGCCAGGAAAACACAGCTTGCAGGATTACCACCTCAGGGACGCTACGAGGTCAACCCTCCTCCTGATCTTGCCTGTGGACCATAAACCCCAACCAAGCAACTGGGGGAAAAAAACATGTCCTTCACTTCTCAGTAAGCACAATAATGGTTTAAGAAAGTCAAAGAGTCCGGGAAAAATCTTTCCTAACAATTATTAGCAGTGTGATACATCCAGCCTTCCGGGTTTCGAATTCCTACTTAATTGTTTAGATATTTATAGTTTCCTGGAATGGAACTGGACGATACAGTTCGGGAACTGTGTTTTTAGTTAACGCATCAATAATTTCTTTCCCTGTCGATAAACATCTTCACTACTGCTTTAAATAAGTCACAGTTCCCCTCCGGGCTGGAGCGGAAGCCGCAGCTCGGCCGACGACACTCCACATTGGGGAGTCCCTTCCCTCCTCGCCCGGCGCTGAGAACTGTCACCGGCTGGGAAAGCGCAGAAGACAAGACAGCACTTCCCCCAGCATGCCCGGCCCTGTCGAGGTCGGGAGGCCAAGGAAGCAGCATGGGTCCTGGGTCACAAGCTCAGGCTGACCCGAGGACTGGCTCGTGGGCGCCACACCCCAGGTCTCCAGCAGCAGCTGTGACTCGCAGGGTTTCTGCAAATTCAGGTCCCGGCACCTCAACATCTCCTTGTGTGGCCCTGAGAGGTGGGGAACCCGTGGCCCTCATTTCATTATTAATTATTATTATTCTGAGCCTCCCTCCCTCCCTGGCTGGTCATCCACCTGCTTCTGCAGGTGAGATTTTGCAGCTGCCCCCCTAAGAGTCAGCAAACTTTAGTAACTTTCTATTCACCCAGCGAGAGACTGATCAGGAAGCCGGGTATGGGAGCACACGCCTATAAACCCAGCCCACAGGGGGCTGAGGCAGGAGGACTAGCATGACTTCAAGGCCAGCCGGGGCTACATAGAGAGCTCAGGACCAACCTGGACTACACAGCGAGACCCTTTCTCAAAAACGTAATAAAAAACAAAGAAAGATTGAGCAGGGAGATCCTGTTGTCCAGCCGGAGGGTGTGACCCCCAACCCCAGGGGGAGACACAGAAAACCCGGCGCTGCAGGAGATACAGTGGGACTGCGGGGCCACGCACGCAGAGGCTGGCGTCGGGTCTAGGAAGTTAGGGGCATGAGCCAGGCGCTCACCTGCCACTCAGGAAGGGCTCCCCGCAGGCTGCCACCTGCCCTCTCCGTTCTCACGTGCCACGGACACACGTCTGTAAGCTGAGAAGCCAGCTGTGAAAGGTGGGATAAAATGAAGAGATAGCACGCTGAGCTGCGAGGCTGAGGCAGGAGGATCTCAGGTTCGAGCCCAGCCTGGGCAACTTACTGAGTCTCTCTCTCTCTCTCTTTTCTGAGACAGGGTCTCGCTCTGTAGCCCAGGCTGGTCCTAAACTCACTATGGAGCCCAGGCAGGCCTTGGACTGGTGGCAGTCCTCCTGCCTCAGCCGCCTGAGTGCTGGACCACCACGCCGTTTACATGGTGCTGGGGAATCGAACCCAGGGCATTGTACTTGCTCGGGAAGCACTTTCACCACTGTGCCATTCCTCCAGCCCTGAGACCCTGTCTTAAAATAAAAAAGAAAAATAAAAAAAGACTGAGAATGTGACCAGTGTGAAGGCCCCGGGGTCAGTCTTTTAGTACCAAAAAAGTAAAAATAAAACAGCAGTGTGTCCGGGGTCTGAAGATGTGAACGATCACAAAAGCCGTGCATGTCACCTGTGTGGGACAGCCGCTCGGCAGCAGCCCTTGCCGTCAGCCTGGCCACAGCCCCGCGGCCCCCGAGAGACGGCCTCCCAGGCCCTGAGGCCCCAACGATGCGGTTCCTAAACCGCTAGGTGATGCACCCAGCCGGGCCAGGACCTGCTTCATTTCCTAGCTCCTCGGTCTTCCTGCCGCTCACTGCAGGGTAGAAGACATCTAGGGGTGTGGCTGTGGGTGCAGGGCGGGGCAGGGAGGGCAGCACAGGTGGCGGTGCCCACGGGGGCTGCCCACATGGGAGCTGGGCACCAGGGCCTCCGGACATACCAAGTGCATGCACGGCATGCACGTGTGCAGTTACACACACACACATGAACACACAGCTGGGGCTGGCCTGCCGCCCCCCTCGCATTCCCAAGGTGGGACTCCTGTCCCACAGACTCGGGGCTCCTGCACACGCCAGGAGCCAACCTCCCACGGAGGTAATTACATAACCCACTTTATTATAATCAAGTTTTTCTGCAGGGTAATTACTTGAGTGAAAAGAAAATACATGCTGGGCCAACATCACTCCAGAGATCTGGAGCCCGCTGCAGGGCTGGTGAGCCCAGGAAGCTGCTCCGGGTTGGGGGGGACAAAGCTGTGGGGTGCGGGCACCCCACCGGAGAGCTCAGGCTCCAGAACACTGGCCCCGCCGCTGCCCATCGCGCCCTCGCCCTGGTGGGGCAGCGTTCTGCACCTGCCCTCCTTCCCACAGCGCTCAGACTAACAGACGACGACAGTCACTCTACAACCCAAAACAAAAGCTCGGTGAATGCGCTGCACCTGTTCTCTGCTCTGTCCAGACAGGTGGCCAGCTCCCGCTCCAGGCCGGTGACAGGCCCAGCGCTCAGACGCAGCCCAGGATGGGGACGGAGGCGGGGGCGCGTGAGGGATGATCTCAACGGGACCCCAGCTCGCACAGACAGGCACAGGCCAACGTCAGGACAGAGGGGCGGCCCGGCCTGGGCAGGGCCGGCGGGTGTAGGGGTCAGGACAGGGACTGAGGCGGGAGGCAGGCGAGGGACAGGCACGGATGGAGGTCTGCGACCCTTGAGAGACAAAGAGTCCTTGGACAGACAGAGGCCCGAATAAAGCTGGCCCAGGACCGAGTAGAAGGAACAGTTCTGGCTACGCAGGATGCTTGTGGGTCAGGCAGGACCTGGCGGGGATGTGGGCCGGCCCCACCCCAGCACCAAGACAAGGGTGGCCTCGGAAGCTTCCAAGCAACCGCGCCACGCCCAGGCAACCTGGGACCTCGGGGTGCCCCGCCTGCTGCCGGCCTCCCAGTGTCCACCCCGGCCCACCTCCGTCCTGCTCCTGGATGAGGCCGGAAGCCACGTCCTCTGGGTGCAGAAGCTGCTTGCTTCACAGCGCCCGCTGTGGGCCAGGGACCACCGTCCACCAGCACAGAGGCCGGGCGGCTAGAGAAACCCAGGCACCGCCTGCCCCAGCAGGAGTAAGGTGGCCTAGGGTGCTGGCACCCAACAGCACAGTCAGGGCCGCACGCAGCTGGCCACCTCCCCCTCTGCCAGGGGAGGCGCCACACAGGAAACCTCCGGGCACGCGAGTGAGCACAGGAAGGCTAATGCGCCTTCCAAACTGGGGCTCCCAATGTTCACAAACACTTCAAAACAAAAAACAAAAACAGAGGAAGAGACATGGGGGAGATGCCTCTAAGCCAGCTGCTGGCCAGGTGTGGTCTAAAGTAGCAAGGGCAGCCCAGGACCCTGGGAACGGGGCCAGCAGCCAGGGTCCAGAGCTGGGAGGGATGGCCATGGCACGGGCAGCCAGGCTTGGGCGAGTCGCCCGACGAGACCAGGCTCCCTGCCGCTCTGGCGCCCGGGGGACACGGGGCCACGCCCTCCGCACCTGCGAAGGGACCGTGAAGGACACAGTGGGAGGCCAAGTGTGCAGGCAGGATGCTGAGGTCCGGTCCCGACAGGACCCCAGACCCCCTCAGCTACCGGGCGGGTGCTGCTGTGTCCTCTGCACTCCAGTCCCTCGGCCTGTCCCTCTACACGTCTTTCCCCACCCACAAGAGGAAAGGCTTATACCTAAAAGGCTCCGTTGCACACGGCTCCTGAAAATTTGAGGGCCCACGACTCAGGTGCACGCTGGGGCCCTAGAGAGCTAGCAGAGCAGTGACTCCCTGGGGACACACCTGGCCCGTCTACACGCAGCCAGAATCCAGCAAGTCACACCCGCAGGGGGGAGAAGGGGAGGCCTGCACAGAGGGACCAGGGGCAGGGAAGACGGAACACGTCAGCGTGGGGTCGCTGGCTTGAATGTGAGCTGCCCCGGTACCAGCCAGCACGACAGACCGTGTCTACGAGGCAGATCGAAGTTCTCTGGACTCAGGTGTCAAGCGGAAACTGAGTCGGTGTCTTGCCGGGTGCAGTAACGGAGGGCCACCAGGAAGTGGCAGGACGGCGTGTGTCCTGTGAGGGAGGGAGCGTAGGCTCTGGTACCCCGCACCGTGCCGGGACTGCGCCCGGGCCTGGCCACATGTGGGAAGTAACCGTCCTGCCAAGGAGAGGCGGCCAGCCAGGCCCCAGACAGGCCACGGTCACCTCCAGAGCCCTGCTGACCATCTTCCTCCTCTGAGCACCTATCACACCTTCTGCCCCGGGCGTCGCTAAGGCACGGTGAGCCCCTTTTCTGTAAGTGGGCCTTCTCTATGTGACAGACAGCACACTTAGGGACTCCACAAAGCCAGTCAGGCCTGGTGGTGCAGGCCTGTCATCTCAGCACCTGGGAGGCGCAGCAGGGGGACTGCCGAGAGTTCGAGGCCAGCCTGGACTACAGAGTGAGACCCAGTCTCAAAATACCAACAAAACCCAAATAAATAAACAATGGTGGGGGGGCGTTGCTGTAGCTCGGAGCAAAGACCTGTGTCCAATACCTCAGTACTCTGAACAAAAACCCCAACCAAACCAAGCCGGGGCCATCAGCAAGCAACCAATGGAAGTTTTCTGACGAAGGTGAGGTAAGAAATCAACAAAAAATCCAAACTGTGGCGACACATGCTCTTCTTCCACAGGTGCCGTCTACTGGCAAGCCAGGTCGAACAGAGACGCGAGCCCCGGCCCAGCCCCGCCGCCAGCAGCTCAGCATCCACCACGGAGGCCGGTCCACGCACACGCCTTTCTGTGACGTGAGCTTCAATCACCTCTTAAGATTTTTTTCCCAACACAATTAAGGATGAAAATGGACCCATGGGGTCTGCAGTTTCTATCTTAACTCCCAGGATGTTCCACTGAGAGCCCGATGCCGCCCAAGCGCTGGAACTATGCGAGCAGCCGGGGGACACCAGAGACGAGGAGAAAGGCACGCAGCAGGAAACATGGGCAGAAGCACAGAGGTGTGCAGTGTAGACAGGGACCGCCTGCAGCACGGACGGGGGATGGGAGGTCAGAGGCGGCACGCAAGGGCCTGAGGGCTATTTACACATGAAGTCCTATTTTTATGGAACTTACGTGAGCCTCAGAGGCCAGAGGCTTCAATAGGCGAAGTCTTTTCCCAGCTCCCCTGAAAACAGCTCCCTGAATCGTGCTCAGGACGCGTCCCCACCTCCCTGCAGACGCTTCTACGGGAGGGTGAGCTCGGGAGGTCAGGGTCCTCGCTGCTGTCACAGAGGGCGATGTTCCCGTACGGGACATGTATGACGCCACTGCACGCACGCTGGCCTCCTTCTAGAGGCTCGGTCAGTTGGTGCCGGCGCTGGCCACTCAGGCATGCTGCCAGGCCATCCACAGAGTTCGACAGTTTTTTATCAAACAGGCTCAAAAAGGGTCCATCATACTTATTAAAATAATAATCTACATTGCACAGGGGTCTGTGCACTGCAATAATGTAACTGGCCAAACTTAGCACCCATCTCTCTCCGTTTAAATTTGGTTTGCTTTCTCCTAACTGTCCAGGGAATGAAAGCAAGTAAGTTCAACCAGAAAGTGAGAGCACAAATTCATGCTACCAATCACTCAATTTTGGGGGGGTTCATTTTAAAATTGGTTACAACTCGACCATCTGAAAATTGTGTCCAACCTGTGGTCCACCACCACATTGCCCTTATTTTTATTTCAATGTTTTAATTTAAAAACTTAAAAGGAAATTTTACTATACACGTATGCTAATTTCAGTGTGTGATGTATTTTATACATGACCAAAACAGTTCTTCTGCACTCAAGAAAACAAGAGCTGAAAAAATGGCGTATCGCAGGTTGGGCACAGCTGGTCACCTCTCAGCGCCACCGAGCAGGCGGCGCCGCCTCCCCAGAAGCAGGTGGACCCAGCCGGCACGGTGGTCTGTCTGCCTTTCAGCTGGGTCTACTCTGGCACCCAAAGCAACACAGGAGAAAAAAAATTTTCAGACTCAACAGTTCACCTCAGTGTAAGCCAAACCCTGGGGGGAAAACACGGACCTGTGATGCCAGGGCCCACGGTGGTTCTGCCTGTGATGCCAGCCTCGTCTCCCGGGAGTCACCGCAGCCCGCCCCGAACTTTACCATCTCCCGTGGGGACACAGCTGGCTCCCTGTCTACGCCCCTCAGAAGAGCCAGAGACAGACACCACAGAGCCCAAGACTGCTCTGCCACACGTGGAGACTCGCCAAAATCCTACCCTGTCCCAGACAGTGACAGCTGGTACGTGACCCGCCCTTCCAGCCCCCAACGGAGCTTCGACGGCCAAGTGTCATGCAATGGCTCGCGAGCGTGAGGGCAGACATCTAGACCATGACATCAGTCCCCAGAAAAGCCAGCAGGTGCCAACGGGAACCAGCCAGCCCCTCGGCCGGGGGAAGGTGGGGGGCACCAGGGCAGGAGCCAGCAAGCTAGGTACACAGGCTAGGAAGTGCACGTGGACACTTCTCAAAGCCATTCTGGGACTCCTGCAGCACGGAAGGGGCCAGGGAGGGACAGGCCAGCCACCACCAGGCAGCGGCTACCAAGCAGACGCTCAGCCACCTCGACGGTCATGAGATTTGTCACAGGTGCACAGAGATGACGCGGGCTGTGCTGAGAGGACCTGAGCTCGCTGGGAGCCACAGAGCCGTGACCAGGGTTCCTTGGGATGAATGACAGGGCGGCTGCAGACAGCACTGGCACCCTGTGTGAAGATGGGAGCTGGGAACCTGGGGTGCATGGAGCCACTCAGGGAAGCTCAGACCAGATCCCACAGTTAGCCACCCCAGAAACTCAAGAGAACCCTACTGAACAGGGCTCCTGTGCAGGGGGCTCCTGTGATGGGGGCTCCTGTGCTGCGGGCTCCTATGCTGCAGGCTCCTGTGCTGGGGGCTCCTGTGTTGGCGGGTCCCGTGTTGGGGGGCTTTGCTGGCAGCCCCAGTCCTTGCAGCTTCCCCCACCTCCCTCACCTCTTGATACAGCAGGTGTCTCAGTCAGTGTCCCACACCGGGACAGCACACCCGACACCCCCAATTGAAAGAAGTTTATTTAGGCTCATCGTTTCTGAGGGTTCAGTCCATGGCCGGTGGCTCTGAGACAGCATGGCTTGACCAAGGACAGCTGCCAACCACACGGTCTCCCAGAGGCAGAGAAGGACGGGGCTGGCCGAGAGCACCCCCTTCCAGGTCACCCGCAGTGACCGTCCCCCACGGACCCGTGCGTGCATGCATCTGCAGGGGAGCACAGCGCCCGTGACCTAGTCACCTACGTGCAGTAGAGTTTGGGGCCATTAGACCGAAGCCACTTGCCAGCTTTCCAGTGATCACCAGCACTCCTGAAGTTTAAAGTGACCCAACAGCAATCACACTGATGTTTTAAAAGACAGGCTCAACTTGGAAACCTCTCTCTTCTTCCCCTTGCTACAGGGACAAGCTGGCCACAGCGGGACCCACAGCCTGAGGGGCAGACGGTGCGGCAGATGGGGAGCCCCGCACCTCGGGCCATGGCGACCCAGGGCTCCCGACCTTGGCCAAGTGCAGGGAGACCAGGCAGGGAGCTCCATGCTCTAAAGGGAATGACAGAAAGGAGACCGCGGCAGGAGTGAGCAGGGGCGGGCCCCACCCCACAGCCCTGGGAGCCAGGGAGCCTGGGCTCCACAGCTGGGTGCCTCGGCACCCTGCAGAGACGGGGAGGAAAACCCAGCAAACCCAAGAGGTGCCCTCTGTGAGTGCTGGGGTTGGACACAAGTCTGGAGGGAGAACACAGGGCACACGACTTAGCCCTCGATATTCTAGACCCAGACACCAAAACCTCCTGCCTGCAGGACCGCAGCGGAGAGGCTGCACTGGACGGCGGGCGGAGCCTGGGCAGCAGAAGCAGGGTGCAGCGAGGGAGGGCAGCTCACAGGGGCGGCAGAGCAGCGCGGACACCACCCAGGGTCAGTGACGTACGTGGGATGGCCTCGGGTGTGGCACCAGACCTCGGGGGCAACGGCAGGGCACAGCTCGCAACGGGCACCTCTGCTAGCTTGGCAAGGGGCCTCCTCCCTCACCTGCTGCCTGCCACGAGCCATCCACACCCCGTCAGTACCGGAAGAGGGCCAAGGGCCCAGGTAGCTGGCTGGCAGCCAGGTGATCACACACAGGAGAGACAGGTGTCTGCGCTGGTGATAGGCTCCTCCCCCAGAGTCCAGCCATGGGTCATACGGTTCTACTTCAGATACCGGCACCCTCTCCACCCCGTGAACCGCAGTCCAAGCACCACCAGCTTGCCCCATTCCCAAAACACTTCCAGTCCAGCCACGATCCCTGCACCACAGGCCTCAGGCAACCCCCGCTCCTACCCCGCTGTGCCCCGCAGACCTGGCCCAGCATTACCAGTACCGGTACTTGGTGACGTGCCTGTCGCTCCCACAGGACCGGGGAGCTGGAAGTCGGAGAAATCTACTCTGTGACGCATGTTCTTCCCCGACCCCACATGGACCCAAAACCGCCAGCTGTGGGAACCTGACAGTGAGCACCGAAGATCACCCCAAGCCAGACCCTGCGCTGGGGTGACACATCGTGACATCACCGGTGACAAGATACGCCACAGGTTTAAACACTCAGGCACGATGTGTCCCTGTGCTCACGTTCCATATCAGCAAAGCTGCACACAGCAGCGGCCCCCTCCCCCACCCCCGGGCAAGCGGTGGCCGCTGCATGGGCCTCCTGTGGCCACAGGGATCCCCCAGACAGCTCAGACGCAAGGTCGCCCACCAGGACAGGACAGGACAGGACTTCAAAGAGAGACGGCCCCAACACCTGCAAGACGCGACTACATCCTAGTTACAGAAAAACGTAACTGGAGAAAGGGTTTGGGACAAGGGCTGAGGGCACGGAGAGACCAGACGCCCAGAGCAGGTCCCGGCAGCCTCTCCCCGCTCTGATGCTCTGCAACGCAGGATGGGTGGGGCCCAGGGCAGTCTGGCCTTACTGCCCCCATGGTGGGCCCGTCTGCCGCTGTGAACTGCTGAGCAGGGCGTCGCCTTATGTACTCCGGCTAGCGAGCCTGGGTAATGGGGTGCCAGGCCTGGGGACCCCTTCCCAGCGCCTGGAGAAAAGCAGCTCCTTTTTCTCGATGCACAATAAAGAACGCCAACCCGAAGGCTTCAGGAAGAGCTGCTAAGGGTCTCTGCCGGCTGGCACCCTACCCTAGACTCCGTCTCTGCACCCTCTTTCCTTAAATACACACTGTTCCCCCGTGGGACCCACGTCTAGGGCAATCCCCTTGCTCAGTGGTAGTTCCCACCACTCAGAAAAACACCCACTTAGTCCATCGGGCTCACTGACCAAGAAAACGGCCACCCGCTCCTGCCCGGGGCCAGAGTGCCTCTGAGGGGGCTGGTGTCATCAGCACTGATAAATGTGGCCTCTGCGGGATGAGGCCAATTTCTGCAAAATTTAATTTGCAGAAACCAGCCCAAGGCTCCCCAGATCTAGAATCCGCTTGATGTGTTAATTTCATACTCCAAAGTCCTCGCCCCACTGGTGGTGGAAAGTGTGGGTGTAGTAACTAGGCAGAGAACAGCTGGGGGTCCCCTAGGCACCCAGACGGGTGATCCAGGGGACGCCTCCTGCCAACTGGGGACAGGGGGACCCCCTCCCCCAGGAGCCAGCTGCGCACACGGTCAGTATTTCTGCTCTGCAGAGCACCACCAACTTAGTCAATAAACCTTTTCTTCCATATTGTCTCAGGGAAAGGGTGCCCCCTTTCCATGCGGGCCACCACAGCTGGAGCACCACTGTCCTAGAACGCCCAGGGTGCCAGCTAAGCTCCAGACTCCACAGCTGGGGTACCCGCCCCAGCGCCGTGCAGCCGCAGGCACACTCCTGCACATGGGCCTGTTCCCCAGTAGGACCGGGCAGCCTCTGCCACATCCACACACGGACCATGCTGCAATCCCAGCACACTGGGAGGCTGAGGCAGGATGACCACCAGTTCCAACCTAGCCTGGACCACTTAGAAACACAGCCACACCGTTTCAAAATAAAAAATTAAAAAAACGTAACTCAGTGTGAAGGTCCTGGCTCTGATCCCCAATATCATCAATAATAATAATGATATCGTTCGTAAAGCTCATGTACTATCGCGACATTAGCACTCCTTAATAAACACACACTAAATGTGTAACACAGGGGCAATCTCATAGCACACCCACACACACACAGCTCTGTGTACAAAAAGAAATTCCCGGGCTTCTTTACACCGATGGGTGCTGATATTTGGGAGACTGCTTTCCTTCTTCCCACCCACACATCTGCGGGACACACAGGACTGACTTTCCATGGGCTTTCAGGGAAGCCGCTGGCCACCACATCCACCGCTGGCGGTCCCTCAGTACAGGTCGCCCCGTGCACACCCCTCTCCCCACGTCCACCGAAGACCCACGGAGGCATGCACCGGGGACTGAGCGGCTCTGGGGGAAGAGTAAGCCCTGCGTGGGGACCTGGGAGGGCGGCAGGGTTGGTGCTGTGAAGAATGTCACCCCGAAATCTTCAGAAGAGTTACGAGCGTCTCTGCCGCTCACACCCCACCCTAGACTCCACACTCCCCTCCCACGGTCCTCCCAGCCCCCATCCACCCCAATTTCATCCTTGCCTTACTGGCCCTCTGCTGCACACAGAACCGCTGGACCTTCAGGGCCCACAAAACAGCGAACTGTGGCAGAAACCTCCTGTGGCCAGTTCTGATCCAGTTCTGATCACCAGCAGTAAGGAAACTTAGTTTGCGTTTAAAACAACAAACAAAACCAAATCCTCCCTGGGGTGCTGGTGGCAGCCCAGGGGTTGCCTGGCAGCCAATCAACCTTCCTGCCCTCAGCTTTGGGGCGGAGTGCCTCAGCCCTCTGCTGCTCACATGGCACCCCACCCCAAAGCCCTCCCACTGAGAGCCCCTGGTGGGGTGGGGGGACCTTTAACCCAGCTGGTTGCCAGCACTGCACCGAGCGGCATCCCCTCAGAGGGACGGCCCCGCAGGCAGAGGCCTGGGGGTTGTCAGTTTGGAAATGAACTGAACACCTGCCTGGGTAGCAGGCCAGTGGGGTGCCCCAAAGCCACACGTGCACCCGCGACTCCCAGGGCCTAGGAGGGGAGCTCATGTCCAGCCAGCCACTGACGGAACCTAAGGGCAAGGGGCAGGGCACGGGCGGTGAGAAGGCAAACAGGGACCCTGGCCCACGCAAAGGGGCGACCCCCAGTGCGTCCTGGGGACCAGGCTGCCCCCACCCTGCGAGTGGGACAGGGTTCCAGCGGCACGGTGCCCACGCCGGGCAGGCCTCACATGTGCCAGACATGCTGCCGATGGGCTCCCACCCCTCCGGATTCACTGCCCACGTCACGCCGGCGCGGGCTCCATGTACTCCGCACCCTGCCAGGCGCGTTCAGGGAGCCACGACGGGGCTCATTGACGGACAGAAATGAGCTTGGGAACCACCAGCAACCACCGGCATGAAGACGCCCAGCAGTGAGGTCACCACTCACCCTAGGACAGCGACAGCACTCACCACAGCTGAGGGGTTGGGGAGGCGGCTGCGGGGCAAGAGGAGCTCGCAACTAACGCCCGGTCCACTGTGGGGACAGCGGAGAACAGCCCGTTATCCTGAGGGGGTAAGGGCCCGGGGACCCCCTGGCCCCTCATCCTGACGGTGGCCACACGTATCTGAAAACAGACTGGCTGATTCTTAAAACACAGAAATAAAAAGCGGGGGCTTTCAGAGGCCAACCCAGGGGACCCCTCCCGTGGACAGAACCATCGCCAGAAAGGAGCAGCAGCTGGGAAGAAACAGGCCGGCGCCCTCCCCCTCCCCACAGCACAGCTAACTGTGCACACGTTAGCACGCTTTAGGAGGAAAAGGGATGGAAATTCCTAACTTAACACCTGGGAGGCTGCAGGCAGGGGGAGGGAGCACAGACACCGGCCACACCTGTCGTGGTGCCAAAGCTCCGTGCCATCAAGCTACCCGGGCCTTCTGCAGAAGAAAGGCAGAGGCTCAGGCGGCGGAGGCCAGCGGCGGGTCAGCCCTCTGCTTCCCAAGGACCCCCGCCCCACCCATTCCACGATCTGTGCCCGGGACACAGATCACTCTTAGGACAATGCCTGCACCCCAAGAGGCCCCCCAGCAGACAGAAGGGGAAGAGGAGACCAGCATGCACGCCCGGTCTCCACCCAGGCCCGTGGCCACTCACCTCTCAGGACACTCCAGGTCCCCCATCCCCTGAAAACACACACACACACACACACACACACACACACACGCACGCACGCACGCACACAGGGAGCCGCACCCGCCCCTCACAGCCTCCTCCGAGGGACCCTGGAGGCGGGCGAGGACACAGGTTTCCGTGTGTCATGGCTCACATCTGGAACGTCTCCCAAAAGCCTCAGGTACCGAAGGGGACTCAATCACGGGGTTTATCTGTGGATTTCCTGTGATGTCAGGGATGGGGCCTGGTCAGAAGGGGTGGGCCACGGAGGCTCCACCTGGAAGGGCTGACACTAGCCCCGCCCTTCCTCTTCGCTGCCTTTCTGCCTGGGAAGAACAACTTCTCCCTGGCCAGGCCTCTGCCGAGCCCTCCAGAGACCGTGCCGCCCTTCAGCGATGGGGTCGGTATTCCGTCCTAGCTACGAGAAGGCGACCCAGGCACCCACTGCCCGGACGCCTTCTTCCTCCCAGACACAGGGTTATGGTAACCTCATGGTGACTACGGACACCGCTCCTCCTGGACTCCCCATGCTAAGGCCGTGCTCGGAATCTCCTGGGCACGTTGTGAAAGACAGAGATGGCACAAATTTAGTTTTTAAATACTAGGCACTGGCATTTCCAAAAGTTCCTTGGGTGGACAGCTGGGGTTCAGAAGGGCTTTAAACCAAAGCTTTAGGTCATGCTGGACAGAGTGGCAGATATGGAAACGGGGGTGCAGTGAAGGCCGGGCCGCCGAGGGGCCAGAAGTGCTGCCCTTCTAGACAGCGCTGTGGGCAGAGTCACATGTCACGGCACGTGGCACCGGAAACCACAGGGCTCACGGAGGGCAGACTGAACCCTCACTTTTACCGCCCTCATCCCCAGTTCCAGTGGAGCATTTGCTATTTCTTCCTCCCTCTGTCCCCCCCCCCCCTCTCTGTATCTGCGTTACTACAGGAAACAAGCCCAAGGCCTTTATACCATTTTGTATATATGCCTTTTCTGGCTTCATTAAATTACTGATACCCAGGCTGGGTTTGAACTTGCAATCCTTCTGCCTCGGCCTCCCCAAGTGCTGGTCTGACAGGTCTGGGCCACCAGGCCCAGCTCCCATTATTCATAACAGAAGAGATTTTTGCTGAGATCTTGACTGAGGGAGCAGGATGAGGCCGAGAAGGGAGACGGGGTAGGGATGGTTTGCAGAAACCCCACCTGTGGGAAGACCCCGCAGGCGTGTGAACACAGGGGCCATGGGCCGGTAGGCCCAACACCTCAGGCCACTGCAGCCCAGCCCCAGCACACCCTCTGTATCTGACCTCACGTTCCAAGACGTACAGGCAAACTTCTGACACGTCCCCTAGTCTTGGAGACATCCAGGCCCAGAGGAATGTCCTCAGACAACATCTGAGCCTGTAAGGGAGACCCCACGCTGCTGTGGCCACCGGCCCCGCACTGCCACCAACTCACCGACTCACGGCTTCGCTGCTCTTTGGCTGTGGAGTCCGTGGCCCTCTCCCACGGTGGACGTGCCCTCGGAGGCCACTGGGATCCTCACTCATGGGCCACGGCACTCATGTTTGGCTCAGAACGAACTGTTCTTATTTTTTTCAAAGCAGGGTCATTATTTCACACAGACATAATAAATAAAAGGTGTCTCACTAATGGAATTTAATTGGTTTCTCACATAAAAGAAAATAAACACTGCACCTAGATGGGTTGGAACACGCCTAGCCCGATGAAATCTAACCAAAAACCCCACCATGAAGTCATCTTCATTTTGCCAGAATCAAAACCAAGTCAAGGCAGGTCAACCAGCCTGGGTCGTGCAAGTTTGCATCTGGAGGCCCACATGACATACCAGGCTGCTGTCCACCTCTAAAATCCAGGCTCTCTGGGGTTCTCGTCATTAAGTTACATAAGTCCACCAAGCCCACTCACCAGACCTCTCCCTGTGAATCTCTAGAAGCCACTGCAGGCTCAGGTGGGAGCTGGCACCACAGTCCACTTTCTGAGGCCCAAGACACGGCTTCAGCGTGCCCAACGTGACTGAACGGGTCCCCAGGGCAGGATGGTGGCTCAGTGTCCTGTGGCTGCCAGCAGGGACGGGAGTAGGAGGAGGCCCTCGGGAGCAAAGCAAACAGTCCTGCCAAGTGCTTCCCAGGCTCAGGACACCTGCACTCACCCGAGCACAGAGCTCCCCTGTGGGTCCACGGACATGTCCCCACACTGTCTGGCCCCGGGTGCTCCGCCCACTTCGCCAGACGAACAGTCTGGACTACCCAGGTGTGCAAGGGGTCAGAATGTCCCAAGCCCAAGAGGACTGGGACTGGCACACGTCAGCCACTACCAGACCCACTAAACGCCACAGAAAGAGCGTCCTGCCACAGGGCAAAAGAGCTATTCACCTAGCACAAGGGTCCCCAGCCCCAGGGTGCAGGCCAGGCCCAGCCTCTGGCCTTAGGAGCACGGGCCAAGGGGACAGAGGCCCAGAGGGGACAGAGTCTGTGTGCCCCATTAGGCTCTCATGCCGCTGCTGATCTGACAGGAGGCGGAGACTTGCTGCCCCGTCCCTGGAGAGTTATTTCAACTAAATGGGTCCCTAGCGTCAGGAAGGCTGGGGACCACGGGCCTAGAGCACCACAGCCCAGCATTACCACTGTGTTCCAGTGAGAGCATCATGCGTGGGTCTGGTACCGCCGGGTCTTCCCCACAGAAGCCCCGTACCAACAAGGTGCCCTGACTCACGAGCCAAGGGCAGGGCCAGCAGCTTCCTTACGAGTGGGCTGTGTACATGGAAGAGGCTCTCCACACAGACCGCGTGGAGCCTTGCCCACAGTCTGCCGCTGTGCCTTCCAGGCGTGAGGTCTGGACTCTCCTGTAGCCCGCTCTCCTCGCTATGATCACGCAGAATTAGCATTGTGGCCACGGAGCCACCAAGGCCGGGCCCCTGCACGCCAGGAAAGGGACCTGGGCTCCTAAGGCGCTGGGCCAAGTGCAGGTTAAGAGGCTAACAGTCCAAACGGAGCTCTGAGTCTGCAACCAGCCCGGTCATCCAGCAGCATTCCCAGCATGTGGGAAGGGGCAGAGAGGACAAGGGGCAAGATGGCCCCACAGGGCCCTGGCGGGCACTCGCCGTCTGCACAGCAACACGTGGGTAACAGTGCGACACTGATGTCACTGCCATCTGACTCCTCCTTCTGGTTCCCCTCAGAGCTGCTCAGGCAAACACCATGAGGGGATGGCCCGGACTTCCACAGCCACCACCCCTGACCAGAGCCTTCCACCTCCCAAGACCCCTGTGTCCTTCTCTCATTTATATGTGTGTGTGGTACGGAGGCTGGAGCCCAGGGCCTTCACACTGAGCTACATCCTCAGTACCGCCCCACCCCCACTCCCTGTTTTTTTTTACATTGTTTTGATCTGGAGGCAAGGTCTGGCTAAGCTGCCCACGCTGGGCCCACTGGCCACCTTAATGACCGGCCTGCCTAGCGCCCCAGGGAGATAGTTATGGCACCTGCAGAGCACTACGGTGTTCTTCTCTCACCTTGTAAACGGGAAGCCAACGAGGAGACAGTGCGGGCTGGCGAGGAGGCAGCAGCGCGGCCACCCTGGGGCCAGCCACATCTGGGAACAGCTGCCTCCACCACGGCGTGCCTGGCCTGCCTCTCCCATGAGGACACCCCGTCTTGCAGTCACCACGTGAGCCTTCCTCCCCTGGGGCTCCCCCACTGCTTAAACACCCCCTCCCGGCAGCGTCAGTGGCACACCTGCGCCTATAGACATGACGAAGGCAGGTGCGGACAGACTGCCACGTTTCACCAGCCTGCCTCCCCACTGGACAGCGCTCACTGAATTTCTGATCACACCTCGCGAAGACTCGCAGGAAAAGGGACTTCCAGAACCGCTTCCGAGAGCAGCGAGGATGACGGGCAGCGGGGGCAGGGTGTCAAGGGCTCACGCGCTGCGTCTCTTACCGTGACGCTCCGCCATCCGCTCCAACCAGACCTTGCGCCCTGACCACTGCCCACCCGGCAGCACAGCCCATGGTCACCCCCGCTGTCCGGGAGGGGAGCCGCGAGCCCTCCTGAGATCCCCACACAATGGCTGTCCCCTGGGAAAGCCCATTTCCTTCCTCCCATACAGCGCACATCCGGTTCGGGACCCGTGCCCCACGTCCAGCCGCTGACTGCTTTTGTCTGCTGGCAGGGGAGGAAGCCACCGGCCCTCTGGGTAGCAGTGGGGACCCCAGGGCTCAGCCTCACTTCCTCCTGGGCAGGTGGTCCCCACCAGGCCCTGCCTATTGCGTTTTACACGACTGGGCTTCAGAGGCGAAAGGGCAAGTTCTGCGTAGAGCAAAGCCTTACAGGAATGAGGGCACGGGGCGTCGGAGCGGCAGCACAGTGGAGGAAGCCCGGAAGGCCCCGACCCGGTCTGCGCTGGGCCGGCTCCTCATGCCTTGCCGGGGATCGCGTGGGAACCAGCTACGTGGGCACAAGGAGGTCTGGGCCTTTGTTCTGACCCGGCGCCTCCTCAGCTGCTCCCAGCACGGGAGCCAACGTGACGTGTCCCTCGAGAAAACACAAACTCCCATGCAGCTGTGTTCCCACCCACTGGCCGGACGGCCTCCTAAGGAAGGCAGTGTTTATTTTCGCATTTCAAAAATAAAAATTTCCTTCACAACATTGAGCTTTTCTGATCCACCTCTGCAGACGGTGCCAAGCTAGGACAGGGCAGCGCTGGTGGAGAGAGGCCCTGGGCAAGGCCGTGCCCAGATCTCATTGAGCCTTGAAGCTTGTTACTCTGTGAACTCCAGCTACTCAAGCAATACCTTTTTTTTAATTTTGGGGGGCTTAAGTCAAAGCTCAACTACTGTCACTTAAAACCAACAGTCTAGGTGAACAGACCATCCAAAACCCACACAGCTAGGAGGGCAGGAGGAGCTGGACGTGCCAGGCGGGTGGGCAGGCAACGGCTCGGGAGGCAGGAGCCTGCAGGAGCAAGATACTGATTTTACACATACATCCAGCAAGAAAAGGCAAGGACCACAGTGCAGGGAAAACACAAGGGAACAGCGGAAGTGTGCAACTCCGCAGAGCCACCCCCACCTGGCAGCCCGCCGCCGGTTCCCTTCGCGTCGGTCCCCCAGACCCACTGGGGACAGTTCTACGGGCACCCTTCCCTGACACCCTAGAGCAACCATCTATAAATACCAAGGCCAGGCGGCACCACCGACTTAGGGGACCGACCCCCCCACACACACACACAGCAGGGGCTCAAACCAGGCCACCCTGCTGTTCCAGGTCAGGGAAGCTCAGCCAGATGTGCCAAATCACGGCCCGGACACACGTGTTACCGCTCCGGGGACCTGAGGGAGCCCTCGTGCAGAGGTCCGAGGGCCACACCTGCGGCGACAGACCCAAGTCTGCTCCTAGAACAGGGACGGGACGGTGCCACTGCTCTGGATGCTGGGAAGTCCACGCTGAGAGGCCGCATGGCACAGAGCTCAGAGCCGCCATAGACTAAGGCGGATGAAGTTCAAACCAGAGGCGGCAGGAGTCCGTACAAGCAAAGCTGCCTCCAGCCGACAGCAGCTCTAACGGAGCTCCCCGCTTCCTGGCGTGGAGGCCGAACTCCCAGAGGGCGGTCCCTCGCAGAGCAGAAACTCGCCCAGCAGACCTTTCACACAGGTCCTCAGAGCCGCATCTTAAACGGAAAAAAAAACTAGGTCTGTCTTTAAGGAAAAAGAGATTCGGCTCCGGTGCAAAAACCAGGCTCTAAAATCTTGTATTACCCGTCATGACTTGTAGGAAGGCTTTTCTGATTGGTGACATGACATTTTGATATTTCCAATGACATGTGTGTGTAAATATATAGCGAGTTCATACTTTCCACATGACCCTCCAGAATAACACTCAGAACGTGGTTTCCGAAAGCCCCGAGACATTGGGGTGCAGTCCAGCGGTGGGACGCTCACTCGCCTCGCGTGTCCAAGGGCCTGGGTTTGACCCTCAAAAAACTATTTTTTGGAACACAACAAAACAAACCCAGCTGTCTTCTACTAAGCCAGGTACAACGGGTCTTTGCGCTTAACTGAGCCGATGGTGGCGCAGGCTGCGGGCCGGCTGAGGGCAGGAATGTCTAGCACAGACATTCGCAGACGCTACTGTAAGATCCAAAGGGGAGCTGCGCCCGAAGGGGTCGCTAAATAATTAGCAGCCAGGATGCGTTTCCTCAGCGCCCCCCCCCAAGGGACTGTCATCGACCCCACAGGAGACACGCCCCAAAGAGCCACCTGCCCCTACTTGTCACAGGGCCTTAAAGCAGGGATACAACTAGGGACACCTAAGACACGTCTAAAAAAACCCGTCCTAGGATACATTCAGTCTGCTGGCTTCAAATAAAAATAACATGTTTATATGACAAAATAAAACAGCCAGACCTAACAGGCAGTCCACGTGCCCCTGGCCCGCAGCCGGGAGGAGACCCAGGGAACCTTCCCAAGTCACGGAAGGAAGGGTTCTTGGTCAACTGGCAAGTCTTCAGCAGAGAGAGAGAGAGAGAGAGAGAGAGAGAGAGAGAGAGAGAGAGAGGGCGAGCGCACCTTTCCAACCTGCCCTTAAAGGACTCTAAAAACAAAGCTAAGGCAAAATAAAAACCAGCACAAACAACCTGAAGGGCCCTTTCTCTTCCCCACACATTCACAAGGGGGTAAAGCACCAGAGGAAATGCCTCCTCCCGGGGCTCAGGAAGCGGGGCTCCAGGAAGCGGGCCGGCAGCCTGGAGCCCAGAGCCAGGGAGAGCGCCCACCGTGACTCCTGACCACAGAGATCCCACGGGGACCCAGGTGAGGCTGCCACACGCGCGAGGCAGCGGTCAGAGCAGCACCCGACTGCCACACAGGTGCAAGCAGAACTAAGCAAACAGGGCCGTTACTGTCTCCCCCAGAGCTCGGCTCAAAGCGGGGAGCCCCCGCAATTTCCTTTCAGCCTCGTACAGATACTCAAACCCTTTCATCCTCAGAAATTAACTACAATGATACAACTTTTGGCTGCACATGGTGGCACACTCCGGTAACCCCACGACACTGGGCAGCTGAGGCAGAAGGATCAAAAGGTGGGCCCAGCCCGAGCAGCTTAGCCAGACGCTGCTTCCAAATAGACACATATAGAGCTACACAAGCGCCCAGCTAGCTCAGTCGGTACAGCATGAGGCTCTCGGTACAGGGCTGGGCATGCACCCCCTGCCGAGGTCCGGGCCTTAATCCCTAGTACCGCAAAAACAGAGAGAAACGGAAAGAACAAAGGAACAAAACAGAAAGCGCTGGGCGCAACGCCTGCCCCACACATGGATGGGGGTGACACCGAGGGCCACATTCTGGGTCCCTTCGGTGGCCCAGCAGACCCAGCAGCGAGGGTGGGAGGGGCTGGGAGCAACCGGCGCCTCCTCTGTGCAGCCCCTCGGTCGGCTGGCCCCTGACAGAGCCCGGCTTGCACACAGCTCCTCTTAGCGCTGCACCCCAGGGTGAGAACGCAGCGGCGCGGCCCACGGCATCCTGGAGTCGCTGCTCATTCAGGTCTCCGGGGCTCCCCGTGAAGTGATCTGTTAGGATTTCTTAGCAAGATGAGAGAGCAACTGTCCAAACTCCAAGGCGTTGCTAGGCACCCAGAAGTTAGCAGAGTGGCAAGAGCTTCCCAACGAGTTGTCAAAACTAAATTAGAAGACACAAATTCCCATCAACACGCGAGACAGAAAGACGACACTCGTGTAAAACATGACGCCAAGCCACGAGGGAGCCCCATGCACGTGGGTCTCTAGCAAAGGCCCCGCTCGGAACGCAGAGGGACGCTTGGGCGTGAGCCTTCTTCCCTGGGGACATTCCAGGGAGGGCACCCGGCTTGGGTAGGCACACAGTCGCCTGGGAGGGTCCACCCAGCACCAATGAGACTCCTCCAACCCCCAGGGCCCACTTGGCCCCACAGAGCCCTGACCTTTGCCCAGGGGTGGGGCCTCTGCACCCAGGACACACGGGCCACCTGCTGACCCTCGGAGCCCCACCTGGGGGTACACGCTTGCCCCCTCCGGCCCCTGACGACCTCTGTGCTCCCCATCCCCGTGACAATGCTGACAATGCACTTGGTGTAGTGACTCTGACACAGAGGAGATGGGAGGAGGCGGCTGCCAGCTGTGCCAGCAGTGAGAAAACAGCTGCTGAGGGCCAAGAAAAAGCAGGGAACAAAGGGGTGAAGGGGCTGGGGTCAGTGGAAGCCACGGGACACCCCACTGGCCCCAGGGGTCCCTCCTGCTCCAGGCTTGTGCCCACGCAGGTATGCCTCTTAGATGTCACCCCCGTCCTAGATCTGGTCACAACCACCCCAATGGCCCGACATCACCTGCTTCCTTGTGTCAGTCCAAGTCCTGAAAGCGCCCATGCCCTGGGCTAGAAGGGCTCTGTCCAGGCCAAGGCCACACATCCCTTCTTGCCACCCACAGAGCTCTGGTGTCTCCTACGCTGGGCTGTAGCTGTCCCCACAAGGCACTGCAGAAGGCCGAGCACCCCAACTTTCCCAGGCAGCTGGGGATCCCCATGTGCAGCCGAGCTCAGGGAGAGGCCAGAGAAGGCCAAGAAGCAGCACCCACATGGACAGTGCCAGGGCTGCACGGCAGAGTGCTGCACCCTAACCTCTGGGGTGCGGCCTCTGACCAGAGACCTGTGGGGTGGACGTGGCCACAACAAACCCCTCCTCCTCTCCGAGGCGGGAGCTGGCATTTCAGCCCAGGGACAAAAAGTGACTGTGACATAGAGGGGCTGTACTTTCTGAGTGTGAGCACATTTATTTTTGTTTTGTTTTCAGGGGTTTTTTTTTTTTGAGACAGGGTCTCAATCTGCAGTGAGAACTCATGCCAATCTTCCTGCCTCCCTGAGTGTTGATATTACAAGCATGTGCCACCATGCCCAGCTTACACGGTGCTAGAGATTGAACCCAGGACCCTCCGCTTGCTAGGCAAGCCCTCAAACCACTGGGCGACACCCCAGCCCTCAGATGCACCCAAAGGGACACCCAGGCCAGAAAGCTGAAGGAAGCCCTCTCCGTCTCAAGCAGGGCAGGAGCGGGCACTGGGGGCGGTGCCAAGGACAACAGCAGGGGCAGGTGGGCCACTGGCCGTGAAGGTGACAGGCTGAGTTAGGCAGGACCCCAGCTCTGCCAACCAGCCACACATGGCACGTGGCGACAGCCTCGTCCTCTCTCCAGCCAGAAAACAGACTCACCATGCACCAACGCCCTGACCGACAGCCGCTGCTGACAACGGACGAGCTGACCTCCGAGTCAGCATTCGGGAGAAATCCCGAAACCACGCCACTGGGCGCCACAGAGACCAGTTCCGAGACGCAATTAGCCTCTGACGCTGCCTTGCGTTTAACGAGCCCTACTGGAACCTTACCGGAAGTGTGAACCAGCACGAAGGATTACTGAACGACTTTTCAAAGACCCTGTAACTTACAAATTAGCTAGTTCTTTATTTTTAATGTAAATGTCAGTACCAAGGGCTGGTGATTACACCGCTTAACAGCTCCCTGAAGAGATCGGGACAGAAGCCCCTCTACCTCCAAAGACAGGCGGACAACCTTGAGGGCATTTTTAAGCTAAACACCAAAAATCTGCTAAATTATTATAAAGAGTAAAAAACACCCTAAACTGACTTCCATGCTTTCAAATTATACCGGTGTTTCTTCCTATGTAATAAATGTAAATGGTAAGAAGCTAGAAGTTAGAATACGTAACGCAGAGAGTTCCAACCAACGTGACCATCAAAAAATTTCCAAGTACACCTAGGGCTGGGGGTGTAGCCTAGTGGTTCAAGCCCTCAGCTAGCATGCGTAGGGACCTGGGTTCGATCCCCCAGGACCACATAAAGATTAGCTGGGCACAGAGGCACACGCCCGTAATCCCAGAGCTAGGGAGGCTGAGGTGGGAGAGTTGCTGTGAGTTCAGGAACAGCCTGGGCTACAGCAGCCAGATCCTGTCAACAAGAGACATCTGCCAAGGGGTTAATGCAGGACCCTGGACTCTAAGAGCCAGACAGTAAAGAACCCGTAGCAAAACCTGCTGAAGTCACAGGCCTGGCATCCAGCAAATACGTCCTCATTACTGGCCTTCAAAATGTCTGTTAGCCATGTTCAGGAAAACAAGCAGAGGAGACGACACCCCAGAAAACCAGCCTCAACTCTATCAGACAAACGCCACACAGAGGCCGCCAGGTGAGGCACGGCACGTCCTCGGCCATGCACGTGTTTTAACAGCATGATTTGCTCTTCCGTGACAGCATTAGCATATCCACTTTGCAGAACCCAGAAAGCAAGCGGAAAAGGAAGAGACGGCTGCGGGTGACCTAAGGGCAAGCGACGAGCGCCGCAGGCTGATGGGTGGACCCTCGTTCCAGTACTACACGTGCACGTTTAATTTCCCTGGGAAATGGGGATCTACTGTAATGTACCACTCAGCAAAAGAACTGTTTTCACTTAGAATTCTGTACATACTTCTCATGTCATTAAAGAGCCTTGTGGAACACGGTATTCGATTGATTTAGATTACCTGATAAAATGGAACATCAGAGTTTATCGGCCATACTTCCCACGGTGTAGCCCATGCCACACGGAGCACCTCGGCCACACACCTTTGGGACGATAAACCGCGGCTGCGCCCTGGGTACGTTCCCTGCACCATCCTGACCTCCAGACCTCAGCCTGGAAGACGCCGTGTCTGCAGCATCAGGGGAAAAGTCCTGTGCCCTCACCGTCACCCCTCTTCCCCGTCCCCGGAAGTCCTATCCCTACCCCTGTCCCCTCACCTTCCTATGTCCCCAGAGCCATAGCAGCTCACCTGTCCACCCCCCACCTTTACTTCCATCTCCAGGACCACGGAAGGCCCCGTCTCCCCTCTGGTCCTCACCTCTCTCTGTCCCCAGGGCCACAGGAGGTCCTGTCCCACTCCCATCCTTACCTTTTTCCCTGTCCCCAGGGCCAGGCCTACATTCAGCCTACAGGCCCCAGCAGGTGGCGTGGTAATGTCCCCCCGGGCACCAGAGCTCACCTTTCCTCTCCTGCCAGACAGGGACTCCCCAGGGACGGGCTCTCCAGGGCACACAGGCCCTAGGGGCTGCCACAGAGGCAGGACAGTGCAAGGGCAGCGGGGACTCTGATGTCACCGGCACAAGTGGGTTGCTGGACCCGAGACTGTCTTCTGTCCCTAGCCCTTCCTCCCCTCCAGCACAGCTCTGCCCCTGCGTCCTCCACTCCTTCAGAGCCAGTGTGTCTGGCAGGCCACTGGCAGCAGGCCACTCCTGATAGCCAGGGCCCCCCGTGGCCTCACCAGGCCCACCCTTACTGGATACGCAAGGTGGCCAGGACGTAACACCTTGGGCGAGAGGAGGTACAGGGCCAGCAGCCTGTGAAAGGACAACAGGGTGGCCTCCTAGGCACAAGGATTCTGAGGTCCTGTTACCCCAACCTAAAGCCCCAGCCGCAAGGCGAGTCTTGCAAGGAGCTCCAGAGTGCTGGCTAGTCACCTTCAGCCAGACCTGAAGGCCAGCGCAGCCCGACGCCGCCCACCTCCCTCGGGGCCATCACAGCACCTGGCTTAAAAGGTAACCTCGTCTGTGAAAGTCGGCTCCACTGTTTAACCTTGGTCCTCAGGGCAGCTCCCAGCACCACGGACTCCCCAGACCGGTCTGGGTGCTACTGAGCCAGAGGGCGTGTCCAGGGCTAGCTGGGATCCCAAAGGCAGCAGGACGGCCGCCGCAGCCTCACTGGCCCACTGGCACGGGGAGGAGCAGAAACGCAGGACCCCGCGTCCCAAGGTCCCGCTGACCAGCACTCTCTGTAACTAACCGTGAGACCTGCCACCGACAGACAGAGAAAGGATAAGCTCTGGCACTCAACCTCATTTGTTTACTTTTTGGCTAAAAGTTCACAGCGAACACACCAAAGTTACCTGAAACCGGATGTTTCGCTGGCCACACTGGTGGGGCGCGCAGGGCCTGCACGCTGAGCTCCGTCGCTAGCACTTTTGAAGACTGGGTCTCCTTAAATCACCAAATTGCCCGCGCTGGGCTCAAGCTCGCAAACCTGCTGCCTCGGCCTCCCCGGTGCCGGGATTACAGACAGCTGTGCATCAGCCAGTGGCTGAAGCTGTTTCAGAAACTTTCCTCAGCTTACTTCGGGAAGAAGCTCATTAAATAAAACAGGAAGCGACTGCGATACGCGGCAGCCCCTGCAACCGGTGCGCGTCCGCCCAACCCCAGGTAACGCCAAGCGAGGGGCAAGCGCACCCCCCAACCTGCCCGCGCGCTGGCGCACAAAGCCTGCGGCGTGTCCCGAGGGACTCGCACCGGTTCGCTACAAGGGGGCGCTGAGCAATCAGGAGAACCACCGCCACCTGCCGCGCTCTCAGGAGCCACCCGCGGCACCGCCGACACGCTCCTGTTTTCCATGTTCAGTTTATCGCAGTGCCGTTAAAACTTAAATTTCACGTCAGCTAAGTCCAATAATTGCGTTTATAACTGGGATTTTTAAAAGTAATCGGTATTTGCCATAACTCAGAAGGACCAATCTACACAGGAACTGAAAATTCAATGACTCCAGTCCCCTGAGGCCTCGGCCACGGAGGCCCACGCGCCGCACAACAGGGGGACCACGCACACACAGGTGGAGGAAAGGGGAGGGCACCGGGCACCACGGAGGACATGCCGGCAAGGGCAGGCGCAGAGACGGGGAGGGTGCGAGAAGGGGGACTCACCGGGCGTGTTTCTGCGGTCTCCGGAGACACGTAAGAGCTCCAGTGGACACGCAGCAAACGGCCAAATACTGCCGTACTTCCCAGCACCTGCCTTCCCGGTTTAAAGTCAAGCAGGTGTACAGACGCCCCTACAGACACACACACCCCCAGGACAACGCCAGGCACCAGCGCACACCCCAGCCCAGGCCGCGCTCCACACAGGGGGCAGCCTACCGCCCGGGTTGGATCTCACCAGGCCCCAGCAGAAAAGCCTGCCGTATGGGCAGGAGGCCCCGCCTGTCCACCGGCCCCCTGCACTCAGGGTTAGGGGAGGTCCTGGCCCCTCCTGTCCTCCACACGCCAGTTCACTGGGGAACCTCAAGTGGCAAAGTGGACACCACCGTCTGTGACCAGGCGCCAGCAGGACGGAGGGAAGGGCCCCGCACGCGGAGATGAGACACGGGTGCTGCGGCCCCAGGCCCCTGGGCCTCTCCTCGGAGAAGGGCCCCAGTGTCCGTCCCGCCAGGAGTCCCCCGACGCGCACTGCAAGCCCCCCACTGTGCATCCAGCTCTCTGCAGGTCCTTGTTCAAGAGCTCTGCGCCCGCCTGGAGCACGTGGGAGCTGGGCCATCCTCACCCCGGCTGAGAAGTCGGCTCCCCTGGCAGGCGACCCTCCAGATGGGCAGCCAGGCGCCAACGCAGCGCTGCCCCACGCACCCTGGGAACCGCGGGAAGAGGAGGAAGCCGGGGACACAGGGTGCGCACGCCCGGCCACCCTGGCACCACGCCCTGCCCGGGAGCCGCAGCACTGGCCTGGACGCTGCTCCCCACGGGCTCCGCGAACACCGCTCTGGGTCAGAACGGGGGCTCCGGAGGTCGTTCCTCCTTGTTTTGTAATGGTGCGGGTATGGAACCAGGCCTCCCGCTTTCATCGATTTAGAGGAGTGGCCTCGCTAGACTGCTGAATTGGGCTGGGCTTGAACTTACAATCCTCCTGCCTCGGCCCCCCAGAGTGCCAAGACACAGACCTGCAACGCTGGGTCCCGCTCAGAGGGTCTTTCAAGGTGGCAGTCAAAGGCCGGCTGGAGGTCCCTGAGGCTGAAGCAGCGTTCAACAGAAGCTCTAAGGAGAGAAAACCCCACGCCAGCCACTTCCGAGGATCCGCCCTGGGACCCGCCCCAGCTGAGTGGATTGGGCCTCAGGTGCCAAGGGGAGGACGTGCCCTGGTGACGGCCTACAGGGCAGAAGGTCCCGCTCCCAGACGCCCCAGCGGCCCACTCACCCCGGAATCTTAAGCAGGAAGCGGGTCCTTTATCCCAGCAGAACTCCTCCCGAGTCCCAGGATCACTGTGGCCTCGTTATGAGGCCCTACCCTCCCTCCTCCTCCCCAAAACTAGCTACACCCTACAGATAAAGGGAGCACGGCCTCTAAAGAAAAGAAACCCTACTCAGAGAAATATGGAGTCCACCAGTTCTGGAACTCAACGCCTCATCTGCCCTGCCTGCCTGAGCCTAAGGCTCTAGAACTAACCGCAAGGGCCTGAGACCCGAACACACCCGACCCCCACCCATGCCCGGCCCTCCTCACTCCCCACAGGCCTGACCCCCCGACACCTGACTCCCCCAGCGGGCAGCTGCTCCTGAGGCCTGGGGTGAGCCTTCCACAGGTGGGAAACTCCAGCTTCCAAAGAGGCCACCGCCCGCGCCAGCTCTGTGACCTCCCCAGTGCCTCCTGTTCCTGGGGTCAGAGGCGGGGGCCTACTGGCTTTCATCCTGTGCTAGAGAAGCCCCAGGCTAGTTCCGGCACCCCAAAACCCACAGGCCCAGCAGGACCAGCCACACACCTCGCCCCCTGAGCAGAACCAGCCTGGAGGCCTGAGAGCGGCACAGGACATCTCCCTGCTTCCCTCCACAAAAGAAACTCTCCAAGTTAAATTAACTAAAAAATACCTTTCAAAGCAAATCGTACACATCAGATCACAGGAACAACACCGGTAAAACTCCCGGCATACAGGCTGCTTGAATGGGATGAAAACTTTCACATTATTTGAGGTGAAACTTCTAGAATGAACTGCACTGTGTGCGTGTGGTACTGGGGATCAGGTGTGGAGCTTTCCCACTGAGCTGAACCCCAGCCCATATTTAGTTTATATTCCGGGACCGGGTCGCACCAACTTGAACGGGGTAAGTCTCCTGCCTCAGCCTCCGAGAGTGCTGAGATTACAGGCCTGCACCACCAGGCTTGGCTTGCGCCAACGTGAACTACTACATCTGTGTCTGGATTTTGACACAGGCACATACCCGTGCAGGCTGCATGCCTGTGATCCAGACATGGCCTGTTCCCGCGCCCCGCGCCCTGGCCCCACTGGCCTCTTCCAGGCCTGCGCCCCTCCCCCGGGCCAGCCAGCCGCTGCCTTTTTTTTTCCTGCTGAAGATAAGTTTCTCCAGTTCTTGAATAAAGATAAATGCAAATAGGATCACGCCGCTGCCTCCTTTGTGGGAAGCTCCCTCCACTCAGCACTTTTCCCTTTTGACTCCGCAGCATTTACATAGATTACCCAGCGGGCGTGCTCGCTCCCCGACGCACCCCGCACCCCTCAGCGGTGGTGTTGGAGCCCCACATGGTATGCCGGCTGGCAACAGTGGCTGTGGTCAGCCTGCCATCCCCATCCCCCAGCTCCCACCCCCAGGGCAGGGCTGCCAAAAGATGGGCCCCGCTCTGGCTGTCCATTTGTGTGCGCTGTCTGGACAAGGTGAGGGGACGGAAGGCGTGTCCTCTGCGTCTCCTTCAAATGCTGCAGTTATGGGCCAGGGGCCCAAGCTCCGTGGTCTAGGCACTTGACTAGTAAGCGCAAAGCCTGGGATTCCATGCCCCAACACCGCATAAAAAATGACCCAGGTGTGATGTCGCAGGCCTGTAAAATCCCTGCACTCGGGAAGCTGAGGCAGGAGGATTACTGGGAGGCCGGCCTAGCTACATAGTGTGTCAAGCACCGGCCTAGTATACAAAGTGAGACCCTATGTCAAAGAAAAACAAAACAAAACAGTTAATAAAGCTACAGTGTCCTCAGTGGGCTTATGACGCTATGTGCGGGGAACACTGACCAAAGAGGCTTGAAAACCTGAGTATTACACTTCCTCTGCCTCGCTGGCCGGCAAGGCAAAACCCTAGCTGGCTTAAAAATAGCCTTCTAGATGTAATTCACGTCCCCTGTGTCATACCCTGGGCTGCTGAATCTTCCCCGTCAGTTTTACAGCTAGCTGCCATCAAGGAGTGGTTCATGCAGCCCTAGGCCCAGGTGGGAAGGTCCGGTGTGGGTGGGACTGGCAGGCAGGGAGCCCGCCGGGCCACAAGCTTACCCCTGACCAATCAAGGGCCACCAGGTGTTTTGGTTGTTGTGGAATGAAGCAGGACTAAGAGCTGCTCCCAGGAGAGGAGGGTGCACCTGCCTCAAATCCTCATGTCCTGCACGCAGGTGTGTGAGGGTCCTTTATGGCAAGGACCAGCGGGGCGAGGGCACCAGAGACAACAGCTTGTCGGGGTGGGCGTCATCTCTTCCGGGACCAGCCCCTCCCTCCCGTGCCCGGAGCTGGCCCCCACGATCCCCAGCTTTGACTTCCCATCCTGGTCAGATCCTCCTGGCAGAGGAAGGTGGGGCTGGAGGTTCATACCCTGGGCCAGAGGAAGGACGGAGGGGCCACCAGAGCAAAGAAGAGCCTGTCCCTGCAGCCTAGGGGAGCAGAGGGACACAGACCCACACACATAATATAAAAATGATTTCTGATCTGATGGGCACAACCTACTTTGAAATGCATTTTTTTTAACCTTTTTCTGAGGCAAGTTCTTGCTCTGTAGTCCAGGCTACTCCTGAACTCACATGTAACCCAGGCTGGCCTCGAACTCACATCCTCCTGCCTCCACCTCTGGAGTGCTGGGATCACAGTGCTGCCACCACGCTGGGCTTACTGGTGCTGGGGAATCGAACCCAGGGCCTTGTCTTGCACACAGGTGCTTTAAGCCCTGAGCTGCACCTCCAGGCCCCAAACGCATTTGTAAAACAAGATGGGCTAACGGAAGCCAACGCTAACCACCATGGGAGGAAGGGCATCTGCCACACAGTCCATATTCTGAACCTTTCTGCGTGCGTGAAATCCGCACACACAAAGCCAGAGGAAAGGACTCAGCATCACACAGAGATGGGCGGCTCTGGGGACCACGGGAACAAGCAGACACACCCAGCACTTACTAACGTGGACACGACCTGAGCAACTCACACCGCGCCAGCCTGTGGCCAGCAGGGACATGCTACAGTCCACAGTCCCCACCCCCACCCCGTGCGGTCCGGTACTGCGGCATAACTTCCAAATAATTTCATCAAAAAACTAATCACTGAGTTATGAATTCCTAGTCATACAAATCTCCAAGCATGTGACACTGAGTCACAGATAAATACTGCAGTGTCCCACCTGGACAAACCGCTGGAACACGCCCAGTTATTTCATATTAAAATGCTGTGTACACCATGGGTAGCACCAAAACTCTTTTCTCTTAGGAGACAACACAGACCACGGCCTTCGCAAGTTACACGGACAAGAGTCGGTCTGCCCGCCATGGAGGCGAGTGCAGCTCCGGAAACACAAGCTGCCCGGCCCTACTCCTAAACGGGGTCGGGCTAAAAACACCCACCGGTGCACTGGCGGAACCTGCCCAGGGAAAGCCGAGAGCTTGGCTCTGGGCAGAGCGGGGTGAACGGAAGAAAACCACAAGACAACTAAGAGACCCCGTGTGTATGTCTGCTGGTCCCCCAAAGGCCAAGACAGCCCCTGAGCACGGGAAGCCTCTATGAAACCCCAGAGTCCTCCACTGAAGGAAGTCAGGGGCTGTGGAAGAGTTCACACGGGAATTTAGTCCCAATGTACCTGACATATGGCCGCCAGACCACCCAGAACGCCTACAATGAACCCATACCAGTTTCTCACCAAATATGGAAGGCCCCCCCATCATTCCACAGACCACGGGTCAGCCCACCGTGCCACTCCGCAGACCACGGGTCAGCCCACCGTGCCACTCCACAGACCATGGGTCAGCCCACCATGCCACTCCGCAGACCACGGGTCAGCCCACCGTGCCACTCCACAGGCCAGGGGTCAGCCCACTCCACAGATAATAGGTCAGCCTACCCCGTTACTCTGGAGAACAGGGGTCAGCCCACCCCACCACTCCACAGGCCATAGGTTAGCCCACCGTGTCACTCCACAGACCAGGGGTCGGCCCACCTGGTCACTCCACACCCCTCAGCGCCACACTGGACACTGTGGAGCACTTCTGAATCGGCAACTGGGGGTGGGGGTCTCCATCAGGGCAGAGCCCGAAGCCCCGAGCCTGGCACCGCGCCCAGTACTTCCCTACGGACGCTGCCTCAGGCTCCCTGGCCTTAGGGTGCCCTGTTCCATGGGAACGGCCGATACCAGGCGCACAGCGAGCTCGCGGCCGGGCGGCCCAACACCCTCACCCTGCAGCTGGACAGTGGGGAGGTGCCAGGCCCCGCCGGCCGCCCTCACCTCCCTCCGCGGCAGCCCAGCCTCCACTGCCCTTCGCGGCGTTCACTGTCACCTCTCCCCACGAGAAGGCAGAAGTGCAGCGCGAGACCCACCAGGGCGGCGGCGGTGGTGGCCAGGAGCCCGGGCCATGGCCGCAGCACCTGCTCCAGTGGGTGGGGCTCCTGTCCCTGCCCTGCCACCCTCCCGCGGCAGGTGCGGACGCCCCGGGAAGGACGCGGCCCCCGGCCCTCCCTGCACGCGCCTGGCAGACCCGCACCGACCCACCCTCCCTCCTCTCCCGGGACCCAGAGGCCCAACGCGGGCTGCATTTAGACAGTGCAGAGCCACAGCAGCCATCGGCCGTGGCCCGGATTTAACTGCCCTAAAATTAGCGCGGGAGCCAAGCCCGTCACTGCAAGGATTGCGTCAGAGCCCTCGCCTGGCGCCAGGCCAGCGCAAACAAACTGTCCCGCTTCCCTGCGCCGGGGACAATATGCTGGCCGGGAGCCAGCTCGATCCAGCTTCCCTATGAATGTTTTATAATTCAATGACAAGGTGAGCAAAGTCTGCGCGGGCTCCATCTGCAAGGGTGCTATTGTCTTTGTTGAAAGCATTTACTCTTTGGGTGAGTAAAGTACTCTGGAAGAATCCTTTTAAATATTTAAATGCCTGAGATTTATTTAGGGATTCACATTCCATGGGCTTAAACAAAGATTATGCAAATCTGGCAAAGTATAAATGCAAAACAAAAATCGTTTCCCCCTTCTACTGCTTTTAATCTTGGCAAAGCCCCCAGGGGCTGGAGACGCGCTTCCTGAAAGGTCCCAGAAGGACCTCCGGCTTCAACGGGACGCGTCCAGAGCACTGGGCCGGCTCCACGGGCTGTCTACAGAGGGGGCAGCACCTGTGACCAGGAGCTGAGGGCCCACCGGCCCCGCTGGCCTGCGGAAGGGGTGAGTGAGGCTCCACGCCTTCCCAGTGCTCACACCGCCTGGGTCCCTCCCTGCCCATTCATTGGCAGCCAGCACGGCAAAGGAACCCAGGGACAGACGCCAGAGGTTGGACCCCAGAGCCGGGTGGAGCTGGGAACACTGGAGCCACTCCCAAAACCACTTTCTCTTGAACCTTGGTTTTTGCGTCTGAAAGAAGTCCCACCACCTACCTAAATGAAAGTTCACACGCAAGAATTTTTTTTTTTTTTTTTTTTTTTTTTTTTGTAGTAGAGACTGAACACAGGCCTTCACACTGAACTACATCCCGGACCCCCTTTTACTGTTTATTTGAGACAGTCTTGCTAAGTTACTAAGTTGCCCAGGCTGGGCTAGAACTCTTGATCCTCCTGTGTCAGCCTCCCAAAGAGCTACAAGAACTGTTTTTAGGCCAGCCTCAAGACTCTCTCCCCGCAGGCCCGTATTCGAGTCCTCAGCCAGCACACACTCCCGCCACCCGGTCTTGCCCTTTACAGCCTCTAAATAGAAAGGAGACCATGACGCAAGAACATGGCTGAGTACGACCCTCCGATAAACAACACCAGCCGGTACGTGGACAGTCCCGCTGCTGCTCACGAAGGCCAAGGTCACAGCTGGAAAGGTGGCCCCGGTGTCAGGCAACGCAGGAACCTGTACTGTGTCACTACCCCAAAGACAACAGACTTTTCCCGCATAGTCAGAAAGACAAGTGGCAAACGCAGACCGTCCTAAGGCCTTCATTCACGTGTTCTGAGGGACTGGGCGACCCTCAAGAGTGCTCCGTCCACAAAGGGGGGCCACCGACCCGCCGTGGGTGTGTGCTTCCGAGCCCAACGTCCTGCGGAGACTGCCAAGGCTAATGGGAGGAGAGACAGAGGAGGACAGGGCTGGCTGCTCACACGTCACATCCCGTCACCTTCGTTCACAGGCCCCAGATAGTTCCCAGGACACCGGCTCATTGGGATCCAGCACTGAAAGGATGGCCACGGGGACCGTCAGTGGGGCCAGCCTGACGAGCGTGCCGGGAGATCCCTCTCTGGAGCCCGGGCCCTCTCGCAGGCATCAGCGGTGTCTGCATGGCAGTGGACAGAGTTAAGCTGGGCCCGCCTCGGGGCCCGGGTCACATATGACAGAAAGAACCTGGCCTTTAAGGCAACACACACAAGCCAAGAGGCTCCTTCCTGCTCAAAGCCACAGCTTCCAGTCCGCAGCTGGACACGATGCACAGCACGCACCAGAAAACAAGACACACAGCTACACGCGGTGCCAGGCAAGGAGGTGACAAGCGCTGGGGGTGGGGGCGAGGGGGGGAGGCCTGCGGTGGGAGGAGCTTTGGATGTGGGCGTGTCCCTCTAGTGGGAGGAGCTTGAGGTAAGAGAGACAGGGAGCACCTGGCCACCCACCCCGCCCTCTAGCAGCTGGCCAAGAAGGACACAGGCCTCTGAGCCAGGCCGGCACAGCGCCCACTGGGAACTGCAGCCTGATCCCTCCTCTCTGCTTTAGAAGCTTCTGACGGTGTGTGTGGAGTCTAGGCGCATCCTCCCAAGCAGATCCTTGGACTCACGGCAGCTGTGACCCTCCTCTGTGGCCCTCAAAGGACAGTGCACCCCATGACAGTCTGCCTCCACAGGAAACCCCACGTGACCCACAAGCAGCAGTCCTAGGCTCAGAGAGGCCCTCAGGAAAAACATCCAACAGCACCAAACAGGGCCTTTATTAAGAGCAGAGTTCACACCCACTTCCCCAAAGTCCGCCCCGGACAGTGGCAGACGGATGTCTTCACACGGGGATACCCATTTCCAAGGGTGACAAGTCCCCGAGGTAGGAGACAAACCCCCCCTACTTCTACCCCGTGTATGTGGATGTGGGGTGCCAGGGCTCCTGTGCCACTTGCTTGGATTCTTACAGAAGGGGGCTTTCTTAGTGGCTAAGGTGCCCAGGCTGAGCTTGAACGTGAGACCCTCCTGCCTCGGCCTTCCAGAGTGCTGGGATGACAGGCCTGCCCTACCGCATCCAGCTCTACTTACTTTTAATATCACCCTTCTGAAAAAAATCATACTTTTTTTTCAG